>OZ023318.1:13963495-14230089 GCA_964007375.1 Ophion obscuratus | reverse complement strand
CCTCACCGCCGAGTCCCCCTCCCCGCGTGGACGTCATACCCCTCACCGCGTGACGTCATACCCTCCCCGCGTGACACCCGCCCCGCACCCCCTCAGAGGACCTGGGTTAGAACCGGCTTAGCTATACTACTTGTACTCATGCGCGTTTAAGATCGCTACGATTATTGTCAAGACATGTTTGTACGCCAAATGCTTTATTTTTACGCATTCAAATCTATCACGGAAATTGACAAGCTACACGTGTGGCCACGCTACTTGCATGCGTTCGTTTCAAAGATTAGACTCATTCAAACGTCATATAAGACGCTTTCATTCGCATCCACAACCAGCTAATTTTGCATCCGAAATTTCTGCCTGACCTCCAAACCCAGAGCAAATTTAATAAATGCCGAGAATGACTCTGAGAATAGTTCTGATGTACTTGAAAATCGTTTTTTGCCGCTAAATCACGAATTGCCGGGAATTGATAGTCAATTAAAAAAACTAGCACAAAGATATTTGTCTGAATTATATCTTGATAGAAGTCTATATCGCACAGCTATTCAAAGGATTATCGAAAATACCTCCGATTTGCTATGCAACGTTGGAATAATGCTCGAAAACGAAGTAAAGGCAACAGATAGTGCACAAGATAATCCCCGAAATATAACTTATTTCTTAAACAGACCATTTTGTGCAAACTCAACTGAATACAAAAGGATGCAATCGATGAAGGAAGGAGAATTTTATATTGCGCCAAAAAAGATTTTTTTCCGTCAAAGAATTGATGATATAACTATCGATGGTAGAACAGTCACAGTGCCAATTGAAGTCAATTTAGCGTTTGTACCCTTACGAGTACTGTTTAATTCCATCTTTGATTCATCGAGAATCTTTGAAATAGCCCACGCCTACATGCGCGAAAATGCTAACGACACAATAGTCAGTGATACGATTCATACCTCCTCTTGGCAAAGTAAACATCACGAACTTTTGCCAGATAAATTCGTAATACCCATGTACATTTACTATGACGAGTTCGAGTGCAATAATCCTATCGGTTCTCATGCTGGAATACACAAAATGGGTGCAGTATATGTAAGTCTCCGGTGCTTTCCATTACAATTGCAATCTCGACTTAGTAGTATTTTTTTAGCGCTCCTCGCTACTTACCAAGATATTGTTTCCGAAGGCGACGAAATATACCGTGTGTTGGTTCAAGAATTAATATTTTTAGAATCAGAGGCTATCTCTATTGACCGAGATGATGGAACGTTACAAAAAATCTACTTTTCATTAGCTATGATACTTGGAGACAATGCTGGTTTAAATGCGATGCTTGGCTACTCGAGTTGCTCGAGTAATTTTTTTGCCGCATGTGCAAGGGTCATAAAGGTGACTTATTAACATGTATCGAAGAAAATACACATCTTCTGCGTACCCCAGAAAATTACAACGATGATCTCGCGATTGACGACTACAGATTGACAGGAATAAAAGAGAATTCAATTTTTAACGAAATTCCGTCATTTCACGTCGTGAATAATAATTGTGTCGATATACTGCACGACTTACTTGAAGGGGTGTGCAAATATGATGTAATTCTTATAATGAACTATTATACGACAGTGCGTATGATATTATTGCAAACCATAAATTCTTGTATTCAATCCTTCGATTATGGATATATTGAAATCAGCAATAAGCCGCCAATAATAACTAAAGATGCGTTGATGAAAAAAAAATATGAATATTCGGGCCGCGGAAATGATGTGTCTTGTGCGAAACTTGGGACTAATGGTTGGGTATCTCATCCCAGAAGGCGATGAAGTATGGCAACTTTATATGATTTCATGCGATATCATGGACATTGTTCTCGCTCCAACTTATCAAGTCGACACAGAAAACTTATTGAAAGTCCTAATAGAGGAGCATCATGAACTGTTTATCAACATCTGTAAATTAGTGCCATCTTATGAGCTGAATCGGTACTACTTAACACCAAAGTTTCATTTTATGGTGCATTATTGGCGCATTATGAAGAACCATGGCCCCTTGCGAAACTTTTGCTCTATGCGGTTCGACGGAAAACACAACTCCGGAAAACAAACTGCGAGAAATTCAATGAGTAGAATAAACCTCCCACAAACAATTGCAACTGATCATCAATTGCGCTTAGCATATGACGTATCGAATGATAATATCCTCCATGATTTAAAAAAATATGACCTCGTGCGGCACGTGTAGATTGTCCACTCACAAGGAACATCCCTCAGGTGTCCGCCTCCGATTTTGTTGAACCTCATATATGTGATAGAGCATCGAAAACTTTAAGACACGTATTTTTTTTATCGGCGGAAAAACGGATTTAAGGGGGGAAACCGCCCATCAAAGAAAGGCGTGTCGAGGGGTGATTTTGCAGTTTCACCCAGAAGCAATCCACCGATCTGAATGAAACAAAAACAAAAATTCTTCTAATGAAAAGCGATGAAAAATCCACTATGAAAATGGTAAGAAAAAATTAAATTAGGGGGTAAACCACCCCTCAATTTGCCTTTTTTTCACCCCACACTTAAGAGGGTTGTATGCACATTAATAAAACAGGTATCATTTTGAAGGGCAATTAAAATTGAAGTTGACGGGTTTTTGCGTTTTGGCGGCATAGCAAATTTAAGGGGGTAAACCACCCCTAACATAAATTTATTTATCATGGTCGTTTTTTCTGTGTTTAAAGTATATCCGCTGATTTTAAATATTTCTATAAGCTACAATTTAATGTTTCCCATATGTCATAATTATTACATTCGTCTTAAGGGGTAACTACCCCTCTGACGAGAAACATCATTGAAGTATCCGCTTTCGATATAGTTGAAACTCATATATGTGGTAAAGCATTGCAAACTATTAAACATATTTTTTTTGTATCGGCAGAAAAACGGTGTTAGGGGATGAAACCACCCCTCAAAGTTTCTCCCACAAGCAGTCCGCCGATCTGAATGAAACAAAATCGAAAATTCCTCTAATATTAAGCGATGAAAAATCCACTACAAGAGTGTTGATTAGAAATATAATTAAGGGGTAAACCACCCCTCCATTTGCCGTTTTTCACCCCACGCTTAAGAGGGTTGTATGAAAATTAATAAAACAGGTATCATTTTGAAGGGGAATCAAAATTCAAGTTGACGCGTTGTTGCTTTTCAGCGGGGCAGCAAATTTAAGGGGGTAAACCACCCCTAACATAAATTTGTTCATTTCCATTCATTTAAAAAATCAGAAGATTTTGAAAATCCTGTTACCTTTGGTTTTGGTGAATCGAACACACATTGTGAAATACCAGGTTTCAATAATTTGGCCATTATCAGATGCGCATGGTGCAAAAAGTCGTTGTGTTTAAAGCATTTTTTTGACGATTATCATTATTGCAGGAATTATGAGCCATGATTGTTGATGGATGATAGTTGATAGACTAGAAAAAAAAGTATATATCACAAGAAAATGATTTGACGGCATATGACTGCAATACTTTTCACAAGTACTATTAATTAAATCAGCTGATATGATTACCAAATGAAATATGTCAAAATATATTAAAAACATGTTTGTTAACCTACTGTAAAACCCTCAGTTTCATTAATATGTTTAATTAAATTAACGGTAAAATAATAAAAATATACATTCCTCCACAAAACTACGTCGCTGGCTAAATTATCGCTTGATCCAGGCGCATCATCGTCCGAAATATACGAAGTGAGCCTTATAACTTATTCTGGAAATTATTATATTTAATGATATAGTAGAAGTGCATGTTTATTCCTATGGAGATGCTTAATGGACGTGCATATTAAAATCGGAAGCGTTTCGACACGAAAATATGAGTCTTATGAGTAAGGGGTAGCCCCACGTCCCCACTCCCAAAGTACCGCTCCTAAAGCTCAAAACGACTGCACACAAAACATAAAATTAATATTACCGATGGAATGAAAAGAGTTTTAACGAAATTCGTGAAACCTTTCGCGAAACTTCAAACGAAAAGCAATTAGAGGGGGTAGTTTACCCTGAAAATGTAAAAATTTAAAAACGTAATAATTTTAAAACGCGGGAGAATATTTTGAATCCGCGGATACATGTTAAACACAGAAAACACGACGGTGATGAACAAATTTATGTTAGGGGTGGTTTACCCCCATAAATGTACTGTCCCGCTGAAACGCAAAAACGCGTCAACTTGAATTTTGATTCCCCTTTAAAATGATACCTGTTTTATTAATTTTCATACAACCCTCTTAAGCGTGGGGTGAAAAACGGCAAATGGAGGGGTGGTTTACCCCTTAATTATATGTCTAACCAACACTCTTGTAGTGGATTTTTCATCGCTTAATATTAGAGGAATTTTCGATTTTGTTTCATTCAGATCGGTGGACTGCTTGTGGGAGAAATTTTGAGAGGTGGTTTCATCCCCTAACACCGTTTTTCTGCCGATACAAAAAAACATGTTTAATAGTTTACAATGCTTTACCACATATATGAGTTTCAACGAAATCGAAAGCGGAAACTTCAATGATGTTTCTCGTCAGAGGGGTCGTTACCCCTTAAGACGAATGTAATAATTTTGACATATGGTAAAACATTAAATTGTAGCTTATAGAAATATTTAAAATCAGCGGATATACTTTAAACACAGAAAAAACGACCATGATAAATAAATTTATGTTAGGGGTGGTTTACCCCCTTAAATTTGCTATGCCGCCCAAACGCAAAAACCCGTCAACTTTAATTTTAATTGCCCTTCAAAATTATACCTGTTTTATTAATTTGCATACAACCCTCTTAAGTGTCGGGTGAAAAAAGGCAAATTGAGGGGTGGTTTACCCCCTAATTTAATTTTTTCTTAACATCTTCATAGTGGATTTTTCATCGCTTTTCATTAGAATAATTTTCGTTTTTGTTTCATTCAGATCGGTGGATTGCTTCTGGGTGAAACTGCAAAATCACCCCTCGACACGCCTTTCTTTGAGGGGCGGTTTCCCCCCTTAAATCCGTTTTTCCGCCGATAAAAAAAATACGTGTCTCAAAGTTTTTGATGCTCTATCAAATATATGAGTTTCAACAAAATCGGAGCCGGACACCTGAGGGATGTTCCTTGTCAGTGATGACTTCATTCCCTATAAGTGGGTAGCGCACAATGGTTATTTATATAAGCCGGGAAAATGTGTTGTCTGTGTTGGCGTATATGACATATGCTACAGTTTGGGAAAGTTATAGAGCTCTTCATGAGGCAGGAAACGTTTGTACTTTCTTATAAACGTATGCATACTTTAGGCTTTAACGCACATCGGCATTCTTACGCGGTTGAATCACTCGAAGACGAGGCTTAGTGTCATTATCTCGATGTAAAAAAGTTGATCGATTCAACTCCACTATATGTACGTAGAAATATACGGTATTATGTAACTCCACCCTATTAATCATTACAAGCTACTAATAAAATAATTTAATTTATATGTGTCTTTTTCATTGCCTTAAAGTAGGAAACTACTTTGAAGTACCACCATTCAAGAATTTAGTTTGAAAAGAAGCCCTTTTTGTCGTAAATAAAAGACGTATTTCTTCTCACTTATACATCCTATTAGATGTTAAGAAAAATTCTTGCTAAGAAAATTTATTTGCCGGAAGAAAAATTGCTTTGGCCTTAAGAAAAAAAAATTCTGAGTGTATGAGACTGGGATTTGAACCCGCGACCTCCCGATGTCCTGGGTCAAACGCAAGCACGCTAACCATTAGACCAGTACACCGGTTAACTAAGAAATAACCATTCCACATTTATTGAGCTGTAGGTATACTTTAATAGTATATTTAAGTATACGAAACAATTTTTTTTAATACATTTATCATCAAAATGGCGGAACTGTGGTAGAGTGTCCTAGCACGGTTTCTGCGGGATTGCATATCGGCGTGCAGTCTAGCTTTCTGTAGACTGTGATGTGCAAAGAAATTCAAATTTGTTCACTTAGAACATGTAGAGTTTCTGTTTGACACGAAATTAAATGAAAACAATTAAATTCCAGAGAATGGCACGCATTTACAAAAAAAATCAAAATTTCTCGCTAAATTTCTGTAAAATTTGTATTAAAGTAGTAGTTTTTTTTCTATCTATTCAAAAACCATACTCGTTAAGTAGAAAGTAGCAATATTATGAATATTTCTACCAAGTTTCTACTGAGTCGGCTTAAAGGTCGTCCATTAATCACATGAGGTTTTTTAGGCCACTTTTTGAGCCCCCCTCCCCCATGGTGATATGTGGTGACGTTTCTAGCTCCCCCCCCCCCCCAACATCGCGTGTATTTTTTAGTTAAGAAACGTCAGACCCAAGTGATAGAGAGTACGGTATTTTATTATGAAAAACGAAATAATATATATTGTCAGTATATTTAAATGGCATTGTCCGCGCAGTTACACATACAAAATACACGTGATAAGTCACAACACCTCCCCCCCCCCACCGTTATCAATGGTGATGTTATAAAAATCCCCCCCCATCCCTATTTGAGCCTCACGTAATTAATGGACGACCCCTTAATAGTTTTTCAGCAATCCTGCACGTCAATTTTGAAAATGCAATTTATTGAAAAACGCATTGGAAGTTCACATAGAATTTGAATTGAATTGCACTAGGTACTTGTGGTAACTAATTACTAAGAGAATCTGTTTCAAAATAATTAAATTATCAATTACAGTAGTAATTGTAATTGTCAGCTGTTAATTTATTTACTCTCTTCCCATTTCTGCCTGCCCCTCTGCGCCCTCGCTTCTACCTGCGGCGCGCGCTCCGATGTCAAGCGGTGAGGCACAGCGTTGACGAGCTGTAGCGTTAATGTGTAAAGTTTTTTAAATTTCGTTTGGAAACTTTGGGAAAATATTCTACATATATAGTTCTATCGTTTAAGGGGCCAGTCCACTTTGAAAATTTCGAAAAATCGATTTTTTTACTATTTCCGAAAGTACATACATTCAGAAATATTTTGTCAAAATTTTATGAAAATTCGAGCTCTCTGGATATTTTTTTTACCTGAACGTCAGGACCGCATTTCGTCTACCTGAGCGTATAGCGAACTCCACTGATCATAGTATAAACTTCAAACACGTTTTTTCTCGAAACAACGTTTTCAAAATCTAGCTCCATCGTAACTCTGAAACTAATATAACGATTCTTTTGAAATTTGAACCACATATAGCAAACATGATTCGCAACAAGATGACCCTCGATGGTTTTAAAATTTTGATTTATACTCTTTAAAAAAAACGCGTTTTTTTTTCTTCTTTCTTCGTTTTTCATCTGCCATTTTTTTATTCTCTGGTAAAACTTTATATCCGAGCGTCATTTTGTAGGTGATATCATACTGAATCTAATGAACTTTGATTTTTTTGTTTCAGACAAGCCGTTGCCGAGTTTTGATGGAGCTACGTAGCCCACCTATTTTTGCGGCGTTACGTTAAGCGTTACGTATTTTTGTACTTAAAAATGAATAAAATTTAACCTAAAATTTTTTTTAAATGTGTTTCAAGACGTTATTTATCAAGCCCAACAATTTTTATATTCATATCTTTTATAAAAACCTAAAAAAATCGCGAAAATAGCCTTTTTCGTGGCTCCAAAATAGACTGACGCCTTAAAGAAGAGAAAGAGAAATTGGTTTTTTGATCGTTGTAAAAGTATATCCCGCCTTAATTATGCAATCGCTGTGCCGATATATCGTGAGTACACAATAGTACTAAGATTTGAATGAATATTGAGATCCTCCCTTAACAATTTGGCGATAACATAATAATAACCCATCAGCATCGTTTATCATTATAAGGTATCGATGATCGATCACTTATAATCAGATTTGCCGCTTGAATATGCGATCATTGACTAAAATAGAAAATAAAACAAACCAATGCCACGCTTACCTGCTCAACCCAAACGTTTGTTGTCATTACTTGATTTTTCAGGTTCTGAAAATATACGGTTTCATTTGTGATTATTTGTTATAATTCTATTGTATAATGAAACAAGCAATGCATGCGTGCATGCATGAGGATATGTAAAACCGATCGATGAACCGATTGTCATCTTATTAACAGAATGTTAATAAGACGACAAGTCAAGTGCTATTTTTCGATGTACATGTTTGTGTTAAATTACTTTTAATATACTACTGTTGATCGTGACAATAGTATATTCAAAAGAAAAAACCTATTTATATATTGATTATGAGACATGTAACATTTTTCTCAACTCACCATTTCAATTAACTGAGAAAGCTTCAAACCCAACCATACGGTTAGAGTTTCTGTGTTATTAATAACCGGACGAATGAGTCTATTATAATTCGAGAGAAGATCATCGTACAACCGCTTCGTATCCGGATTAGCTTCATATGTTTGAATTCCAGGATTTCCTGAAATAAAAGAGATTGGATTTTTATTACAGTCTGCTGACCAATGTCTGATATTAATTTAGCCTTCTGAATTAGATAAGATCACATATTATTCCAGTAGCGCCGTATTGCGAATATTTGTGCTATACTATGCTATGCACATTGGATGCCTGAGCAATATTATATTTGTCATATTCCATTACAGTTCCCATAGACGTACGATTTTGCCTGCAATACGCATAAATGATTATCTGCTTCCTGCAAATATACAACATTACATGGCTCCGTGTGACAGAAGACATATGCATAGGAGAAGTTTAAGTAATTTGTGACACGCCTTATTTCCGAATAAAACGATCCAGAGGATAACGGTGTTATATAGCAGGTCTCCGCGAATAAATTTCGTGAGGTATAACTGCCAAAAAATGACTCCCCCGAAAAAATAAGTCTACCAGAAAATAGCTATGTCGAAAGCCTATTTTAATTGATATGTTTCTTAAAGAAAAACTCTCCCTGGATGCAAGTCTTTGGAGACAACTATACCGAATTAAGACCTACCGCACTTACAAAATGATACATATCGGTCACAAGTAGGGGAAAGTGGGAAAGCCCCGGCCAGCGGGTAGCCTCGACCATTACTAAAATGTATGCTTGTTATGTGGTTACTATCAAAGTTTTTGCTTTCCGGTGTTCATTTCTTTCCTACCAGAAATGTGCGACTAGTAGAGCCCGAGTCGTTGTTATGTTTAGTAGTGAAAGCGTGGATATTGAATTGTGCGATACACGATCACGCCACGATCAATGTAGAAAAAGGTGTACTACTGAAAAGACGTAAGTGATTAAATATTTTACTTGGCCAACATGTAGTAGAATCTTTATATCTCAAATGTTTTCTGCCGTTTGAAAAAAATCTACGTATATTTCGGAACTAAAGTCAGGATTTCGTTGAAAGTAAAATCGGGTAGCTCCGGCCACCATTTTTGCTGGTAGCTCCGGCCATTCTTTCGACAGTCATCTCCTTATAAAAATGTGCTGGTTAGGAAATCAACAGTTCCGAAAAAGAAGCTATAGATTACGGTAAAGAAGAAGAACCTCACGAAAGAAAAAGCTAGATCTAAGCCGCGTCCCGAATAAAATTACGCTGAATGCATCTTTTGTAGCAAGGCATTTAATGACGATTGGATCCAATGTCAACAATGTTAAGTCTGGGCTCATGAGGCACGCATCGATATAAATCTATGCGATTTGTACTGCGAATGTGATGTTTGTGTCGCCCAGAACCGATTTCGACGCTGAATATTACCATGGCCGGAGATACCCGTGACTTTTTTGTGTCCGCAAACTGGTGCAATACAAAAGTATTTGCGCAACTGCGAGAGTTCCACTTTGTTGCCCGCCTTGCGAGAGTTACACTTTCGCCAAAATGCAAACGTCAAAAAGACACTTTGCGACCCGTCCTGACCAAGCATCTTATGATGCTTGATCTGGGGCAAATTACGACAATCAGAGTCAACAATTAAGAGAAGACACCAGGGAACAGACAGTCCTTGGTTGGGTTTTGAACGGTTCCGTCCTAAGGCGCCACCGACACACTGTAAATTCAATTATAAGACCAGCCCAGTAATAAACTTATATTCCAATTCAACGAACTTGAGTTCCAACTCTTAATTTTGCAACGATCCCAAAAATACCTATTCCGGGTTCTCGAGCCGGGGATCTAACATTGGTGGCAGCGGTGGGATCTGCCGAAAAGTTCGTTCATTGTGCGTGGACACGCACAACAACCACTCAAGCACCATAAGCGAGTGACCTTGTCAACCCGTGTGCTAGAGTGAGACATCCCGACCGAGTCGGAAGAGGAAACCAGAGGAAAGGCTACAGCCAAGCAGAACCAAGCCCAGAAAACCCGGATCCCGAGGATAAACGGAAGACGGACTCAACAATCAGGAAAATCGTACCTAGAAGCACAGTGCGAACGGGAGGAACGAAGACCAGGACGATCAGCAGATCATCTATAAGCATGCATCTTGCAATCATCTATCTGTGACGGAACATTTCATAAATAAACTCCTCCAAAGCCAGAGAATTCGTCTATGTCGGACGAAGAAAAAACAGACCGGTATCAATTGCCCGGGAGAGACAAACTATCGCGATCGTTATATTCGTGTTTTAATACTGTCGTAAGTTACGACGGTGAAAGTGATTTAGGCCGAAAGCGTCGTAGGGAAAATCCAAGCACAGCAAAACTAGATTTGACTCCCGTAACATACGCGAAATATTTAAATCCGAAGCGTCAGCATAATCAGTCTTCGGAACACAATTCGTCAGACGCATCGTCCAGTGCTGACGAAACGTTTAATCCCGTTGAAACCGAAAGAAATCGCAAATTGAATCACCAAGATTTTACGCTATTAAATCAACGGACAGTAACAATGGCCGAACATGACGACTATATGTCAATGAAAGAGGCTCGAATGAGCATCCCCGTATTCGACGCATCCGAACCGAAAGCTGTTACAGATTTTATACGAGCAATAAAATACGCGTCATCTCGAGTCCGTCCCGAAAATGTCGCGGATTTATTACAAGCTATCTTGCATCTCAAATTACAAGGCAAAGCCGCGGCAGACCTGCGTTACAAAGACATAGAGACGTAAGACGATTTGCTGACGTTATTAAAATCACTGTACGCGGCGAAGCGAATAGCCCCCGCGCTACAAACCGAATTCAATTCCTGTAGACAAAAACAGAACGAGACTGTACAAGCTTACGCAAACCGCGTCGAATCTATAATGATGGATTTAATCAAGGGTTGCACGCCCATGATCAATTCAGAAATTAGTCGAAAAGCAATCGAAAAGTTAATTAGGCATTTTGCCTTAAATAATTTCGAACATGGACTTCGCAAGGACCTGCAGCTAATGGTAAGGTCACGCGGGTACTACGATTTAGGGGAAGCAATCCGCGGAGCAATCGAAGAGGAAAAATTCGGTCGAAGGAACAAAAACAATCGCGAAGAGCGTCTCCCACAGTAGCGGACAGTCCGCACCGACACACGCCCACGAGGGGCGAAAATCGTTCCCATTTCAAAGGCCCGCATCGCATCAGGCGCAAACACAAGCGCGTTATAGCTTGCCGATGCCAACGAAAACGATTAATCAAGCAGAAATAATTTGCAATCATTGCAAAAAACCGGGTCCCAGATACAACGACTGTAGACGATGGCCAGGATGGCAAGGCCCGAGTTATCGACAGAAGCGTTACAATTACGCACCAAATAATAAGTTCCCAAGAAAACAAAATGAGTATAGGCCAAATGAAAAAACCGAAGAAAATAAGCCAAAAAGAACCGTCGGCTGATTAGCCGTCGGCGTTCTCTCAATAGAGTGAGATACAAAATGCGTTCAAGTGGACGAGAAAAAATTATCGCAAAGAAAAATAATGGACATTCTACTCGGAAAGCGATATGTACACAATGACAAGGCGCCGAGAAGAATTTACCACGTCAGCGCTCAGTTGCCGCGAGTACACGCCAGTGACCTACATATAACGTCAAGGCAGGCTCGCGACAAAATGCTGACGCTTCGTTGTGACACAGGGGCCCAGTGCAGCATAGTAAAGGTGAATGAGCTGGATCCGGAAACACCCATCGGGGACGAGATAATAGAACTTCACGGCCTCGGGGGCAAGGCGTTCCGCACGCTCTGCACTGCGGAGCTGAAACTGGACACCCCGGCCGCTGTGATAACGCATAAGTTCCACGTGGTCGGCAAGGAAGTACCGTTAGCAGTAGACGGTCTCCGTGGAATGGACTGTATAGTCGAAAAGGGAATAAACATACTAGGAGGAAAAATGATAGAAATTCGAGGGCACAAAATGCCGTTTGTACACGGCAAGAAATACTTGAAAATACCCGCCCGCACAGAATGTATTGTGCAGGCGAGGACGATGGGAAAAAGCCAAGGATTTACAAGGGCACAAAAAATCCAAAACGCAGTCACGATGGGAAAGGCCATCGTGAAGGCAGAGGCAAACACATGCCCTGTAATAATAATGAATGTGCCCGAGAAAGAGCAAATTATTAAAAGACCTACGGTCGAACTGGAAATAATGGAAATCGACAAGGTTAGCCTGGGAAAAGAAAACTGCGACAAAAAGAAGAAAGAAGAGGTAACCCATGAAGACGCCGAAAAAACCGCGCAAATACGAAAGAAAAGGATGGAAAAATTATGACGCAAGATTAAGGGGAACTCGCATTTGAACGCAGAAGAAGAAACAATTTTGCGAGAAATCTGCGAGGAATTTCCCGACGTATTTCATCTCGAAGGAGAACTACTAGGTTGTACAAAAGCAGTTGAGCATCAGATACCGCTCAAGGACGGGACAATGCCGATTAAGGTGCGACCTTATCGACTGCCGGAGGAGCACAAAAAGGAAATTCTACGACAGGCATAAAAAATGCTAGATGAGGATATAATCCGCCCAAGCACGAGCCCATGGAATGCCCTATTGCTCGTCGTGCCGAAAAAACCAGATGCGGACGGAATAATCCAAAAAAGGGTGGTCGTTGACTTTCGGAAGTTAAACGAGGCTACATAAGGCGACTCTTACCCACTGCCCAATATCGCAGAGATAATGGACTAGTTGGGAAAGGCAAAATACTTCACGACCCTCGACCTCGCTTCGGGATTTCATCAAATCCTAATGGCGGAGGAAGACAAACCGAAAACGGCTTTTTCAACGCCAGTAGTATAACAGGACTGATTCTAACTCAGGGATCTCAGGGGGGAGCGGGGCGGGGGGCTCCAGCGCGGGGAAGCCTAGTGCGGTGGTACGGCGAAGGGGGGAGGGGTCGCCGGCCGCGTGTGACGTCAGAGAGGAGCCTCTGTGGAGGGGCGTCCATGTGGTCCGTGAAGCGCTTGGCGGGAGGGGAAGCCGGCGTCGATGAGTGTTTTGTGTGTGTGTGTGTGTGTGTGTGTGTGTGTGCGTGTGTGTGTGTGTGTGTGTGTGCGCGTGCGTGCGTGCGTGCATGTGTGTGTGTGTGTGCGTGCGTGCGTGCGTGCAGGCGCGCGCGCGCATGTGTGTGTGTGTGTATGTGTTTGTGTGGAAGGAAGGGGGAGGGACAAAAAAGAATGGTTCGAATTAAATGACAATAAAACAATAGTTTATTAATAATTAAATTAAACAATGACCATCCATAGTATATATTGTACATAACATTTTTGGTGTGTGTGTGCGTGTTTGCCTGTTCTTCATTGCTTAAAATTATTTTATTTTGAATATCCGCAGCGGTTCCGTTATGCTGGAACATTACAAATCATGCATCTTATTAACCTGTCAAACATAATCATATTTTGAATCATCCTAAAGATAATACGAACCATCGACCCAGTATAAGTTCAGTCAGGTGGGGCACGTGTCGCGCATTGAAACTTGGTGGGTCGGCCCGCCGCAGTTGGTACAAAATATCCCCTGGATGTTGTTAAACCGTTCGCTGAAGTGGCCACATCTTTGAATTAGTTGATCAACCGCGCCCTGCGTATCAAATAGCATGACACGCAAAATTTCGCCCGATCATTTTCGGTGAGATATTCGTAGATCACACAGCCCATGATTCCCCGGTTCAACCGATTCATTTGCTGCTGGTCTACTATGATTTCGCGCTCATAATGGACTCCTTTATCTGAGGCATCACCCAATCCACTATCAAATGATTCCGTATCACTGTCCATCTCGGCCAGTTCCAAGTCATCATTTGCAAGCACTTCAATGTCCGCCCACTCATCATCGTCATCATTGGCGATATGAATAATGTCTTCGTCTACCCCAACTTCCACTTCGTCGTCATTGGCGATATTCACAACAACCTCCATCTCATCATCGACGAGATCGCTCACTTCTATTTGGTTCGACATTTTTCTTAACTGATTTTCCGTTCTCCGACTCTTCCACAATGACACCTTGCAGGTTGAAGACTGGAATGGCGAAAACTGCTGTTCCGATCCTTCTTCGGATTTCGATTTTTGGATCCTCAGAGGCTTATAGTGGGGTGAGGGATGACCAACAGGATGTGTAAATAATTTTCAACATTAGTTGGCACTTGTAGAAAAAAAATCTTGCAAGATGGTGCGTCCTGGCCAGGGGATAAAAGAAAAGTTTTTTTCTTTAACTACCCATGTGGGGGTAGGCATCTGCTGTTCAGAAAAGTGTGCACTTGTGGAGGTGAAAGCTGGCCAGGCTTGCCAATCATTGACTATCGCGATCTCTACAGAACAGCGTCTAGTTCATGGAGACTGAACTGGCGTATTATAAAGAGCATCTTAGAGTTTTTATTTTCTATTGCCACGTGTTCCAGTATGTATGAAGTCCAACCTGTCACGAATCATAGGGCTCTTCGCAGAGCAGCATCAAACCTATACAAGTGACACTTGAGGCTATACAGTTCTTACCGAAACAGCCATATTCTTAAGGCAATTTTTTTTTGTTCGTCGACATTCGAAGCCACCCTCCGAGCATAGGGAACATTTAGAAAAAATAACATTTCGCTCAAGTAATGTCTTGGCTATCCAAAAACACATATACGAAAACGAGGTATTTATTACAACTTATATTTTTTTGCAATTTATTTTTATTTATTTAATTTTTTTAATTAAAAAAAAATTATTTTCATTTTTTGCTCTCGTGAAACCCCGACCGGCTCGTTATGTGTATGTATTTATTTTTCATGCTTTCCACGATAAAAGATATCCACGTGATATTAAAAAAATTCTGGTGGAGATGATTCTATTACATTTTCCGAGCTAGAAGGGAACGACAAAAATATTTTCTGATGGGAGACCATTTTTAATCATCGACAGCGCTCAAAAGTGGCCACACTTTGAATGAAGCAGTGAGTTCACATATCTCTCTGGCAAGACTTTTCAACTCGTTAATATGGAGAACAACAATAAACCATCAGAAGAAATCTTGCACAACCCAGCCACGCTCTTAAGTTCGATCGATGACTTTGCTGTGTGGGAGATACAGATCGTCGAGTCCATCGAACTACTGAAGACGCAAAGCCGAATTAAGCGCCAACGATTATCAACTAAACATCAATAGTCATTGATAGGCCAAATACCGCATCTGGAAGGATTGAAGTATTCCAAGTACAGGCATTTTATATGCATCGGTGCAGGACACAGCCGTGATGGGTTAAGGCAGGATTCTACTTTGAAACTTTGAAATTTTTTTTTTTATGTAAATATGTTCAAGAATGTTCGGTCAAAATTTTATAAAGTTCAAAGCAGTGTAACTATCCTTTTTCGCCTTTCGAACGCACCTACCTGAGCGCGCTATTGTGACCCGCCCGGCGCGCGGCGCGGACTCACCAAAACTTTAAACGCGTTTTTCTCGAAACGACATTTTCAAGTACCGTGGACGTGATAACTCAAAAAGTACTGAAGCGATCCTCATGAAATTTGGAACACATATTCTATATGTGTGTACCAACCGACCTAACTACAATCAACTTAAAATTTTGATTAGAACTATTTTTTTATTGCAAAAAAAGACCCAAAAAAACGCATTTTTTTCGTATTTTAGCCGCCATTTTGTTAATTTTGCACGTATATAAAATATTCTAGTGAGGTCGGTTCCTGAAGACATACTGAACATGAAACTATTTGATTTTTTTGTATCAGACCATCCGTCGGGAAGATTTCACGACCACGGCAACGGTACCTGCTTTTCGAGGCGTTGGCTTTAAACATATTTTACGTGTACAAAAAATGAATAAAATACATTAATTTTTTTTTTTATGTACTTAAAGAGTGTATTCATTGAACAGTTTAAACCCCATAATCGATATCTTTAATAGTATTCTCAGAAAAAATTCACGAAAATAGCGTTTTTTTCATGGTTTCAAAGTAGAATCCTGCCTTAATGTGGCGAGAACTCGACTTGAACGCGTGATGGTCTATACTCTAACCCCTGCTCGATGAATTTCAAGAACGTGGAAGCTTTGCGAACAATACGTAATCTTACAATAAATGTAAATAAGTATAAATCAATACGCGTTGAATGTTATATCTCATTGCCACGGGAAATAATGATTATGAGGGCTACGATTAATATGCAATCAAGAGATAATACACGTTTCGCATGGGCGACAGTCACAGCTTTATACCCAGCTTAATGAAACAGTGACCACGGATCTTCTTACATGCATTATTCAATAGTATTGAATCTATCGAATACTGCATTCCCCATAACTATAGGGCAAAATTAATAAAAATGGTGCTTCAAAACAATTTATCCATTAATGTGTGTACCACCGAAGAAGACATTGCTCCGATACGCGTGGCTCAACATAAGAAGAAGAAAATCATATCAATTTGCTATACATACAAGATGCCGAAGATAACAATGTATGACATATTACATAGGTAAAGAACCTGTCAAGCCTCGTGAGCGCAGAACAGAGGCAACCACTAAAAAATAAATATATGCCATCAGTGTGTGTGAAGTTAAGATAATTATTATATCGTTATATGCGCTAAACGAATTAAACAACAACCCATTATTTCGCAGGTGTCTGCATTACTTTGGATCAAAGGAATAACTGCAATCACATGAGATCGATTGTGGAGCACTAAAGCACTGCCCAATCCGACTAACAAATAATACCAATAAGTGGCACCAAATCATCAACTCCAGTCGGAAAGCACGACATCCATTCATTGAAAATGCCTATTTGGAGTGGTTTTGACTAATGAATAGGGAGAAGATGAGAGTGCGCAAAGACTGATGAGAAGAACGTAGCAGAGGATATGTATAAATATCATGAAGTATTTAGTATTAATAACCACATGTGCTTTTTATATGACGAATCGCTATCATAGTATCAATCACATCACAGCGCTGATTCCATATCATGGTTTGTGGTAGAACTGGAAAAACTAGTGCTGTGCATAAAATACATTTTCTAGGAAAATTAATGCTCATCATGAGTTAATTCCAATACGTTCACGCTATGGCAATAATTGTGCATTCAGTCATCATCAACCAATAGAGGTCGAAGTTGAATTACTCAAGATAGAATGGCGTATGCCCCACACAATATTAGATAAGATCAATAAATTATCATTACTTTGAACATTGGAAAGTGGGCGATACTTGAATATGAGTTTTCACTCTTGGGATCTATACGAATGTCCACCGCTTCAAAGCACAACGAAGCATTCATGGACCGTAAAAGCTGCCCCCCAACTAGAGAAACCAATATATGTAATTGGTGCGGCACAGACTGGCAAAAAAGATAATCTATGGCAAAGAACATTATATTATTGACCGACTGCAAACTCACAAGTGTTAAACTTTATCTCAATTCAGCATTCTTTTCTCAGGAGGACTCGCATTTGGACTTCAAAAAAGTTTCGGCATTTTGTTCAATCTGTACTCGATTTCGTAAATACCATTACGATTGCAATAGTGATCGTTCTTTACTAACCATCGCCAATTCTTAATGTAACGGCCCTCTCGCGGATTATGATTTATCGCATCAGAACGAGCCTGTGAAAACCGCTGCCGTAGATGTGTGAATAGAGTTTAAATGCAAAGAAGATTCACCACCGAATACGACTGCTTATCGTTTTAATCTTACACGATTGCGTTGTTGGATATTGTTTATTGGCCGATATTATGGGTAAAATTGTATAGATCAGCAAAATTCAGAGAGATACGAAGCATCGTGGTTGATGCGCAATGGTCTAAAGTGGGCCTATGGAAATGTTCCATATAGCGTGACTGAAGTTTTCATAATAGCTGCAGTTGAAGGTTCGAAGGAAGACGACATGTGTCCAATCGTATATGTTAAGAGATATGAAAAACGAAAATGGATAGCTAATATACTAAATATGAAAAATGAGCTATTTATTGAGTCGTTGACGACTCGACTTTGACGATATGGATGTCTCAAGTAAATTAGATGCAAGTTCTACTCTACGATGTGAAAAGCATACAAACAATTGTGCCCTACAAAATGTATTTAAAATCTTTAATTGGTGGTTGAATCATAAAGATTCGTGCAAATAAAAGAAATGTAACATTATGTACTTTTTATTCTCCTCACCCCGTACTTAGTTATGTCAGCATCATCTAACATCGGATTGTGCACCTGAATAAAATATTATATTCGAATGTGAAACTCATTTTTTTGTATGGAATTTGATTGAAAATAAAGTAATATTATCGCTCCATGATGATCGAATACATTCTTCGGCATACGTTCGATAGATGTTCGTGAGCCGTTTGTTGGAAGTTTGCGAGGCATTTGAAAGTTTTCGACAGTCGTTCGTGAGACGTTCCAGAGACTTCCGAAGACATTCATAAGACGTTCGAAGACATTCAAGAGACGTTTGAAAACATTCATAACACGTTGAAGACATGCATGAGGGGTTTAAAGAGTTCGAAAAGATTCCCACGACGTTCATGAGACGTTTGAAGGCGTTCGTGAGACGTTCAAGAGATTTTCGAAAACGTTCATAAGACGTTTGAAGACATTCATGAGAGGTTCGAATACGTTCAAGAGATCTGTGACAATATCCATAATATGTTTGAAGACATCGATGAGGGGTTCGGAGACGTTTAAGAGACTTTCAAAGACATTCACGAGTGATTTGAAGACGTTCAAAAAACTTTCGAATTCTTTTAAGAGAATTTGAAGACATTCATGAGGTGTTCGAAAACGCTTGGGAGAGACTTTCAAAGACATTCACGAGGAGTTTGTCCGAAGACATTCATACGACGTTTGACCACAGTCAAGAGACGTTCGAAAACATTCATAAGGTGTTTGAAGACATGCATGAGGGGTTCGAAGAGTTTCAAGAGACTTTCTACGACGCTCATGAGACGTTTGAAGACGTTCGTGAGATATTCAAGAGACTTTCGAATATGTTCATAAGACGTTTGAAGACATTCATGAGAGGTGCGAAGACCTTCAAAGACTTTCGAAGACATTTAAGAGATCTTTGACGATATTCATAATACGTTTGAAGACATCGATGGGTGGTTTGATGACGTTTCAGAGACTTTCAAAAACATTCACGGGGGGTTTGAAGACGTTCAAGAAACTTTCGAATATGTTCAAGAGACTTTTGACGACATTCATAATACGTTTGCATACATTCATGAGGGGTTCGAAGACGTTTCAGAGACTTTCGACGGCATTCATAATACGTTTGAAGACATTCATGAAGGGTTCGAAAACGCTTGAGAGACTTTCAAAGACATTCACGACGGGTGCGAAAACGTTCAGAGACTTTCGAAGACATTCAAGAGATCTTTGACAATATTCATAATACGTTTGAAGACATCGATGAGGGGTTCGATGACGTTTTAGAGATTTTCACACCCATTCACGCGGGGTTTGAAGACGTTTAAGATACTTTTCCAATACGTTCTAGAGATTTTCGACGACATTCATAATACGTTTGAAGATATTCATGAGGGGTCGAAGACACTTGAGAGACTTTCAAAGACATTCACGAGGGGCTCGAAGACGTTCAAGAGACTTTCGACGACATTCCTAATACACTTGATGACATTCATGAGGGATTCGAGGACGCTTAAGAGACTTTCAAAGACATTCGCGAGAGGATTGAAGACGTTCAAGAGGCTTTCGAAGACGTTCAGAGTTCTTCGACGACATTCATAATACGATCTCCGGCGACATCCATAAACCGAACACTTTCACGGCGTTTAAGTTTCGCTGAAATTATTTGGGTTTGTTTGGCATTTTCACCAAAACTGTGCGGACCCAAACGAACTCAAACACATTTCACCAAAACTGTATGCACCCAAACAAACTCAAACTCATTTCACCAAAACTGTGCGTATCCAAACAAACTCAAACACATTTCACCAAAACTGTGAAAATGCCAAACAAACCCAAATAATTTCAGCGAAACTTAAACGCCGTGAAAGTGTTCGGTTTATGGATGTCGCCGGAGATCGTATTATGAATGTCGTCGAAGAACTCTGAACGTCTTCGAAAGCCTCTTGAACGTCTTCAATCCTCTCGCGAATGTCTTTGAAAGTCTCTTAAGCGTCCTCGAATCCCTCATGAATGTCATCAAGTGTATTAGGAATGTCGTCGAAAGTCTCTTGAACGTCTTCCAGCCCCTCGTGAATGTCTTTGAAAGTCTCTCAAGTGTCTTCGACCCCTCATGAATATCTTCAAACGTATTATGAATGTCGTCGAAAATCTCTAGAACGTATTGGAAAAGTATCTTAAACGTCTTCAAACCCCTCGTGAATGGGTGTGAAAATCTCTAAAACGTCATCGAACCCCTCATCGATGTCTTCAAACGTATTATGAATATTGTCAAAGATCTCTTGAATGTCTTCGAAAGTCTCTGAACGTTTTCGCACCCGTCGTGAATGTCTTTGAAAGTCTCTCAAGCGTTCTCGAACCCTTCATGAATGTCTTCAAACGTATTATGAATGCCGTCGAAAGTCTCTGAAACGTCTTCGAACCCCTCATGAATGTATGCAAACGTATTATGAATGTCGTCAAAAGTCTCTTGATCATAATCGAAAGTTTCTTGAACGTCTTCAAACCCCTCGTGAATGTTTTTGAAAGTCTCTGAAACGTCATCAAACCACCCATCGATGTCTTCAAACGTATTATGAATATCGTCAAAGATCTCTTAAATGTCTTCGAAAGTCTTTGAAGGTCTTCGCACCTCTCATGAATGTCTTCAAACGTCTTATGAACGTATTCGAAAGTCTCTTGAATATCTCACGAACGTCTTCAAACGTCTCATGAGCGTCGTAGAAAGTCTCTTGAAACTCTTCGAACCCCTCATGCATGTCTTCAAACACCTTATGAATGTTTTCGAACGTCTCTTGACTGTGGTCAAACGTCGTATGAATGTCTTCGGACAAACTCCTCGTGAATGTCTTTGAAAGTCTCTCCCAAGCGTTTTCGAACACCTCATGAATGTCTTCAAATTCTCTTAAAAGAATTCGAAAGTTTTTTGAACGTCTTCAAATCACTCGTGAATGTCTTTGAAAGTCTCTTAAACGTCTCCGAACCCCTCATCGATGTCTTCAAACATATTATGGATATTGTCACAGATCTCTTGAACGTATTCGAACCTCTCATGAATGTCTTCAAACGTCTTATGAACGTTTTCGAAAATCTCTTGAACGTCTCACGAACGCCTTCAAACGTCTCATGAACGTCGTGGGAATCTTTTCGAACTCTTTAAACCCCTCATGCATGTCTTCAACGTGTTATGAATGTTTTCAAACGTCTCTTGAATGTCTTCGAACGTCTTATGAATGTCTTCGGAAGTCTCTGGAACGTCTCACGAACGACTGTCGAAAACTTTCAAATGCCTCGCAAACTTCCAACAAACGGCTCACGAACATCTATCGAACGTATGCCGAAGAATGTATTCGATCATCATGGAGCGATAATATTACTTTATTTTCAATCAAATTCCATACAAAAAAATGAGTTTCACATTCGAAAATAATATTTTATTCAGGTGCACAATCCGATGTTAGATGATGCTGACATAACTAAGTACGGGGTGAGGAGAATAAAAAGTACATAATGTTACATTTCTTTTATTTGCACGAATCTTTATGATTCAACCACCAATTAAAGATTTTAAATATATTTTGTAGGGCACAATTGTTTGTATGCTTTTCACATCGTAGAGTAGAACTTGCATCTAATTTACTTGAGACATCCATATCGTCAACGTCTATATTCAACGACTCAATAAATAGCTCATTTTTCATATTTAGTATATTAGCTATCCATTTTCGTTTTTCATATCTCTTAACATATACGATTGGACACATGTCGTCTTCCTTCGAACCTTCAACTGCAGCTATTATGAAAACTTCAGTCACGCTATATGGAACGTTTCCATAGGCCCACTTTAGACCATTGCGCATCAACCACGATGCTTCGCATCTCTCTGAATTTTGCTGATCTATACGATTTTACCCATAATATCGGCCAATAAACAATATCCAACAACGCAATCGTGTAAGATTAAAACGATAAGCAGTCGCATTCGGTGGTGAATCTTCTTTGCATTTAAACTCTATTCACACCTCTACGGCAGCGTTTTTCACAGGCTCGTTCTGATGCGATAAATCATAATCCGCGAGAGGGCCGTTACATTAAGAATTGGCGATGGTTAGTAAAGAACGATCACTATTGCAATCGTAATGGTATTTACGAAATCGAGTACAGATTGAACAAAATGCCGAAACTTTTTTGAAGTCCAAATGCGAGTCCTCCTGAGAAAAGAATGCTGAATTGAGATAAAGTTTAACACTTGTGAGTTTGCAGTCGGTCAATCATATAATGTTCTTTGCCATAGATTATCTTTTTTGCCAGTCTGTGCCGCACGAATTACATATATTGGTTTCTCTAGTTGGGGGGCAGCTTTTACGGTCCATGAATGCTTCGTTGTGCTTTGAAGCGGTGGACATTCGTATAGATCCCAAGAGTGAAAACTCATATTCAAGTATCGCCCACTTTCCAATGTTCAAAGTAATGATAATTTATTGATCTTATCTAATATTGTGTGGGGCATACGCCATTCTATCTTGAGTAATTCAACTTCTACCTCTATTGGTTGATGATGACTGAATGCACAATTATTGCCATAGCGTGAACGTATTGGAATTAACTCATGATGAGCATTAATTTTCCTAGAAAATGTATTTTATGCACAGCACTAGTTTTTCCAGTTCTACCACAAACCATGATATGGAATCAGCGCTGTGATGTGATTGATACTATGATAGCGATTCGTCATATAAAAAGCACATGTGGTTATTAATACTAAATACTTCATGATATTTATACATATCCTCTGCTACGTTCTTCTCATCAGTCTTTGCGCACTCTCATCTTCTCCCTATTCATTAGTCAAAACCACTCCAAATAGGCATTTTCAATGAATGGATGTCGTGCTTTCCGACTGGAGTTGATGATTTGGTGCCACTTATTGGTATTATTTGTTAGTCGGATTGGGCAGTGCTTTAGTGCTCCACAATCGATCTCATGTGATTGCAGTTATTCCTTTGATCTAAAGTAATGCAGACACCTGCGAAATAATAGATTGTTGTTTAATTCGTTTAGCGCATATAACGATATAATAATTATCTTAACTTCACACACACTGATGGCATATATTTATTTTTAAGTGGTTGCCTCTGTTCTGCGCTCACGAGGCTTGACAGGTTCTTTACCTATGTAATATGTCATACATTGTTATCTTCGGCATCTTGTATGTATAGCAAATTGATATGATTTTCTTCTTCTTATGTTGAGCCACGCGTATCGGAGCAATGTCTTCTTCGGTGGTACACACATTAATGGATAAATTGTTTTGAAGCACCATTTTTATTAATTTTGCCCTATAGTTATGGGGAATGCAGTATTCGATAGATTCAATACTATTGAATAATGCATGTAAGAAGATCCGTGGTCACTGTTTCATTAAGCTGGGTATAAAGCTGTGACTGTCGCCCATGCGAAACGTGTATTATCTCTTGATTGCATATTAATCGTAGCCCTCATAATCATTATTTCCCGTGGCAATGAGATATAACATTCAACGCGTATTGATTTATACTTATTTACATTTATTGTAAGATTACGTATTGTTCGCAAAGCTTCAACGTTCTTGAAATTCATCGAGCAGGGGTTAGAGTATGGACCATCACGCGTTCAAGTCGAGTTCTCGCCACATTAAGGCAGGATTCTACTTTGAAATCATGAAAAAAAAACGCTATTTTCGTGAATTTTTTCTGAGAATACTATTAAAGATATCGATTATGGGGTTTAAACTGTTCAATGAATACACTCGTTAAGTACATAAAACAAAAAATTTTAATGTATTTTATTCATTTTTTGTACACGTAAAATATGTTTAAAGCCAACGCCTCGAAAAGCAGGTACCGTTGCCGTGGTCGTGAAATCTTCCCGACGGATGGTCTGATACAAAAAAATCAAATAGTTTCATGTTCAGTATGTCTTCAGGAACCGACCTCACTAGAATATTTTATATACGTGCAAAATTAACAAAATGGCGGCTAAAATACGAAAAAAATGCGTTTTTTTTGGGTCTTTTTTTGCAATAAAAAATAGTTCTAATCAAAATTTTAAGTTGATTGTAGTTAGGTCGGTTGGTACACACATATAGAATATGTGTTCCAAATTTCATGAGGATCGGTTCAGTACTTTTTGAGTTATCACGTCCACGGTACTTGAAAATGTCGTTTCGAGAAAAACGCGTTTAAAGTTTTGGTGAGTCCGGGCCGCGCGCCGGGCGGGTCACAATAGCGCGCTCAGGTAGGTGCGTTCGAAAGGCGAAAAAGGATAGTTACACTGCTTTGAACTTTATAAAATTTTGACCGAACATTCTTGAACATATTTACATAAAAAAAAAAATTTCAAAGTTTCAAAGTAGAATCCTGCCTTAACCCATCACGGCTGTGTCCTGCACCGATGCATATAAAATGCCTGTACTTGGAATACTTCAATCCTTCCAGATGCGGTATTTGGCCTATCAATGACTATTGATGTTTAGTTGATAATCGTTGGCGCTTAATTCGGCTTTGCGTCTTCAGTAGTTCGATGGACTCGACGATCTGTATCTCCCACACAGCAAAGTCATCGATCGAACTTAAGAGCGTGGCTGGGTTGTGCAAGATTTCTTCTGATGGTTTATTGTTGTTCTCCATATTAACGAGTTGAAAAGTCTTGCCAGAGAGATATGTGAACTCACTGCTTCATTCAAAGTGTGGCCACTTTTGAGCGCTGTCGATGATTAAAAATGGTCTCCCATCAGAAAATATTTTTGTCGTTCCCTTCTAGCTCGGAAAATGTAATAGAATCATCTCCACCAGAATTTTTTTAATATCACGTGGATATCTTTTATCGTGGAAAGCATGAAAAATAAATACATACACATAACGAGCCGGTCGGGGTTTCACGAGAGCAAAAAATGAAAATAATTTTTTTTTAATTAAAAAAATTAAATAAATAAAAATAAATTGCAAAAAAATATAAGTTGTAATAAGTACCTCGTTTTCGTATATGTGTTTTTGGATAGCCAAGACATTACTTGAGCGAAATGTTATTTTTTCTAAATGTTCCCTATGCTCGGAGGGTGGCTTCGAATGTCGACGAACAAAAAAAAATTGCCTTAAGAATATGGCTGTTTCGGTAAGAACTGTATAGCCTCAAGTGTCACTTGTATAGGTTTGATGCTGCTCTGCGAAGAGCCCTATGATTCGTGACAGGTTGGACTTCATACATACTGGAACACGTGGCAATAGAAAATAAAAACTCTAAGATGCTCTTTATAATACGCCAGTTCAGTCTCCATGAACTAGACGCTGTTCTGTAGAGATCGCGATAGTCAATGATTGGCAAGCCTGGCCAGCTTTCACCTCCACAAGTGCACACTTTTCTGAACAGCAGATGCCTACCCCCACATGGGTAGTTAAAGAAAAAAACTTTTCTTTTATCCCCTGGCCAGGACGCACCATCTTGCAAGGTTTTTTTTTCTACAAGTGCCAACTAATGTTGAAAATTATTTACACATCCTGTTGGTCATCCCTCACCCCACTATAAGCCTCTGAGGATCCAAAAATCGAAATCCGAAGAAGGATCGGAACAGCAGTTTTCGCCATTCCAGTCTTCAACCTGCAAGGTGTCATTGTGGAAGAGTCGGAGAACGGAAAATCAGTTAAGAAAAATGTCGAACCAAATAGAAGTGAGCGATCTCGTCGATGATGAGATGGAGGTTGTTGTGAATATCGCCAATGACGACGAAGTGGAAGTTGGGGTAGACGAAGACATTATTCATATCGCCAATGATGACGATGATGAGTGGGCGGACATTGAAGTGCTTGCAAATGATGACTTGGAACTGGCCGAGATGGACAGTGATACGGAATCATTTGATAGTGGATTGGGTGATGCCTCAGATAAAGGAGTCCATTATGAGCGCGAAATCATAGTAGACCAGCAGCAAATGAATCGGTTGAACCGGGGAATCATGGGCTGTGTGATCTACGAATATCTCACCGAAAATGATCGGGCGAAATTTTGCGTGTCATGCTATTTGATACGCAGGGCGCGGTTGATCAACTAATTCAAAGATGTGGCCACTTCAGCGAACGGTTTAACAACATCCAGGGGATATTTTGTACCAACTGCGGCGGGCCGACCCACCAAGTTTCAATGCGCGACACGTGCCCCACCTGACTGAACTTATACTGGGTCGATGGTTCGTATTATCTTTAGGATGATTCAAAATATGATTATGTTTGACAGGTTAATAAGATGCATGATTTGTAATGTTCCAGCATAACGGAACCACTGCGGATATTCAAAATAAAATAATTTTAAGCAATGAAGAACAGGCAAACACGCACACACACACCAAAAATGTTATGTACAATATATACTATGGATGGTCATTGTTTAATTTAATTATTAATAAACTATTGTTTTATTGTCATTTAATTCGAACCATTCTTTTTTGTCCCTCCCCCTTCCTTCCACACAAACACATACACACACACACACATGCGCGCGCGCGCCTGCACGCACGCACGCACGCACACACACACACACATGCACGCACGCACGCACGCACGCACACACACACACACACACACACACACACACACACACACACAAAACACTCATCGACGCCGGCTTCCCCCTCCCGCCAAGCGCTTCACGGACCACATGGACGCCCCTCCACAGAGGCTCCTCTCTGACGTCACACGCGGCCCGCGACCCCTCCCCCCTTCGCCGTACCGCCGCACTAGGCTTCCCCGCGCTGGAGCCCCCCGCCCCGCTCCCCCCTGAGATCCCTGAGTTAGAATCAGTCCTGTTATACTACTAACGCCGTTAGGGCATTACGAGTATAATCGAATGCCATTTGGTTTAAAAAATGCACCTCCTATGTTCCAAAGATTAATGGACGCAGTATTGGCCGGTTTACAAGGCCTAAAATGCTATGTATATTTGGATGATATTGTCATACACGGAGCCTTACTCGCCGAGCACGACAAGCGGTTACGTGAAATGCTGACGCGGCTAAGAGAGGCTAAGTTAAAAATACAACCCAAGAAATGCGAATTTATGCGGAAGGAAACGTAATATCTCAGTCATATTATAACAGAAGTCGGTGTGAAACCTGACCCTGAAAAACTAAAAGCGGTAAAAAAATTCCCAATACCGAGAAATGTAAAAGAAATACAATCATTCCTGGGACTAGCCGGGTACTACCGTAGATTCATTAAAGATTTTTCCAAGATCGCAAAACCAATGACGAATTTGATCAAAAAGGGTGTCAAATTCGAATGGTCCGAATTATGCCAAAGCTCATTTGACCATTTAAGGGAAGCCCTGACAACGGCGCCCATACTCCAGTATCCTGATTTCAGGAAACCGTTTACCGTGACAACGGATGCCTCGGATAAGGCAATTGGTGCAATCCTGTCTCAAGGGAAAATTGGAGAGGATTTACCGATATGTTATGAAAGCCGAACTCTCAACAAAGCCGAAACTAATTATTCGACTACGGAGAAGGAACTGCTTGCAATCATATGGGCAGTACATCAATTTAGACCGTATATTTATGGCACAAAATTCACCATAATTACGGATCACAAACCATTGACATGGTTATTCAGCGTAAAGGATGCAGGATTAAGGCTTATGAGATGGCGAATAAAATTGGAGGAATATAACTATAGGATCCAATATAAAACGGGAAAATCAAACACGGACGCAGATGCGTTAAGCCGCATATATGCCTTGACACGAGCTGAGGTACAAGCGGGAGAAAAAATTACACAAAAGCCCGGTAGTAGAACGGAGGAAAATAATAAAGGAAAAAATATAAGGAAATGCGGTAGCGCGACAGAGAAAGAAGATAAAGAAAGAGTGATAGCAACAGGCAAAAGCGAACAAGAAAAATTAAATAGAGACGGAAAGACTCTGCGCGGCAGCGCGAGAGAGAAATTGAAGGAAGATAGTATGGCCGCCAGCCGTTACGCAAGTGAGAGGGAAGAGACCGAGTCCGACAATATGTACTCGGACAGTGACAACACGAGCGAGAGCACCCACGAGAGAGAGCGCAAAAAGGACAGCGCTACGAATATCCGCACAAAGAGGAGAGGCCGAGAATACGACTCACCGTGCTACGAGGCAGCACGTGGCGAAGAAGCCGCCTGGGGAAGCGCGGCACAGGGGGAATCTCCCCGTCAGTCAAAAGAGTCGCGATGCTCGAGTACGAACACGAGCTACGAAGAAAACTGCAGCATTGGCGTATCCACTCCAAGCAAGGAAGACCGAGCGAAGATAATGCAAGAATATTACGATGCCCCTCTAGGTGGGCACCAAGGCATCACACGGACGCTGCAGCGAATACGACAACAGTATGTGTGGCCGGGAATGAAACTAGACGTCACCGCACACATTCAAGAGTGCGACAAATGTCAGCGAAATAAATCGGGAAAAAATACGAAGGTACCGATGGTCATCACAGGCACACCGGGTCGAGCGTTCGAAAAATGTGCTGTCGATATTGTAGGTCCCTTGACTGTTACAGAAAAAGGCATCGAATACATTCTGACTTTCCAGAATTTATTAACAAAATATATTTGCAGAAGAAGGCAACGAATACATTCTGACTTTCCAGAATTCATTAACAAAACGGTAGCAAAGGCCCTTGTAACAGAAATCATTTGTAATTTTGGTGCCGCTTCCGAAATCCGTTCGGATCAAGGCACAAATTTTCTAAGCAATATATTTAAAGAAATGTGTGATCTCCTACAAATAAAAAAGTTGCAAACCACGGCATACCATCCGCAATCGAATGGAGCTCTGGAAAGATCCCATGGGACCCTTGCGGAATACCTGAAAAATGTTGTACGTGAGGATCAAAGGGACTGGAACGAATGGATACCATACGCCATGTTTACATATAATACCACGCCACACACGGCTACAGGTATTACGCCGTATGAATTGGTATTCGGTAAAGAGGCTAAATTACCGACCGCGCTACGAGAAATACCGAGAGCAACGAGTCCGTGAGGAGAGGCAGATCGGCCAAGCTTACCCCGAAATGGGTAGGGCCTTACACGGCCCGAAGCCGAGAGGCAGGTGAAACCGACCGTATCGGCCGCGGATGCAAAGAAATACGCGTACACGCGAACCGCCTAAAAAAATATATCACCCACTAGCCGTCTCGATGGCAAGCGGGTGGGTGAAGAAAGGGGGACGGCGGCTCGGCCGCACGAAGCCCCGTCATCAAAAAAAAAGAGAGAGAGGAAAAAAATATACATATATATATATACATATATATATATATATATATATATATATATATATATATATATATATATATATATATATATATATACATCGCACAGGAAGTGCGGAAGACGAGAAAGCGCATCAAAAAAAGAGAAAAAAATAAAAATAAAATGTTTAATTTTATAATTAAGGGAGACCTCTCTCTTCCCAAATTACGACAATCAGAATCAACAATTAAAAGATGACACCAGGGAACAGACAGTCCTTGGTTGGCTTTTGAACGGTTTGGTCCTAAGGTACGACCGACACACTGTAAATTCAATTATAAGACCAGCCCAGTAATAAACTTATATTCCTATTCAACGAACTTGAGTTCCTACTCTTAATTTCGCAACGATCCCAAAAATACCTATCCCGGGTTCTCGAGCCGGGGATACAACAGCTGAATTCGAGATAAAGTTTGAAGTGTTTTTATTTTTAGTGGTTGATAGTTATTCATTCCTATTGTACGACATAGTGTTCAAATATATCCTGTTAATGATTTTTGCGCAGTTGCAATTACTTCTCTCTCCCAATCTTGGACATAATTATAGAAATAGAAAACTGGCGGGGGCTGCCCCCCTTTGCCTTAATCTCTACCGATAAATAGTTCAAAATTCTTATTGCAGCATTTAGCGACAGTAGATGTAGGAGGCCGATTCTAACCGCAGATTCCTGCTACCGACATTCCGACTGAGTAGTTCGAACACGAACCAAAAAAGGGTCATTTCCGAGCTATCATCGGATGGTCGAGTAGGGTCTTGGTCAGGATCGGCCTCATGATCGACGGTCGATGTCTATTTGCCGACCAATGGTAGGGCTACTTACCGACCGATGGTAGGGCTCTCCCTGGTTACCGGCCGATGGTGGGTCCCCTTCGCCCACGCAAATCAGTGAGACGTTAAGGGGGGGGGGGGTAACGCCGAGGCTCACGGCCGACTCCTAGCGACACCGCACAACGACTGACAGAGTCCATGTGCTTTGTAGTAAAAGGTAGATCCCCTCCCCGCCCACAGGAAGGAGGAGAAGGGAATTGCAGGGTCTGATTTCTTAAAAATAGTTTTACATGTTTGTGGATAGTCAGTCATCGGGCGCTTGCCATTTCTTAACAAAGCCCCCCCCCCCCCCAATTCTTCGTCATAGAAAGCGATCCCTGACGAGGAAAAGGAGTAGAGGTGGGGGGAGAGGTGGTGGTGAAATAGAGTACATAATCTTGCAATTCAAGATCAGACACACACATGAGAAAGAACCACGTGCACATGAGTGGAAAAATAGAGTTCAACAATACGATTGGCAAAATTCCCAATTTTCTGCCGACGAAGAAGCTCAGCGAGTTGTCACACAGGTTGGATTATGTCATCACCAACATACAGGCGGTCAACACCAAATTTAGCAAGAAGCACGTCGTCGACATTCGCAACAAATTCAGCGTGTTTCTACTTGAAACGATCACCAAGGCGCTAGAGGCTGATTCGACAACATTCGAGACGATGTTGGCAGCAACGCATAGAGAAGATCTATACATTGTGTATTTCGGCAGGAAAGAAGGCCTGACATTCAAGAATTCAGCAACAGTCTGGCTGATTTTGGTAGCAGCGTACGGCGAAGATCTCTGCATAGTTTACATCGGTGGCAAGTTTATCATATTTCTTAAGGATGCAGAAAACCGGAAACTGCTAGCTCGAAAAAATGCTCCGTCGTTTCACTATCTACAAAATTCGAATTAACCTCGAAATACTTGTGATTTTTTTAAAACAATACTTTTATTCACATGATTACTTTTTCAATTCAAACGTACAAAAGAAGTGAAATAACTTTTTATGCAAAAGCCAAGCAAATTTACTAGAAACGTGCACAACATTGTCAAAACCTAGAAATACTATTTTTCGTAACATTTTATTTTAAGAAACCATATTACTCTTATAATAAAAAGTTCGAATTACGATTATATAAAGTACAACGTATGCATCACACAAGTACTGTATGCAGAGATGGGCGTGGGCCATTACCCACGTAATGAAATTACATATCTAATTAATAATTACTCTCAGCATTTGTAATTAAAAATCATTTAATTACAAATTACTTCAAGCGTTTATAATCAGAAATTATTTAATTAAAAATTACTTCGAGCGTTTGTAATTAGAATTTATTTAATTACAAATTACTTCGAGCATTTGTAATTGCATTACTTTTGTAATTTAATTACATTTGTAATTTAATTACATTTGTAATTTAATTACATTTGTAATTTAATTATATTTGTACTTTAATTACATTTGTAATTTAATTACATTTATAATTTAATTACGTTTGTAATTTAGACACCAGTGCGATGATCTAGTGGTTAGCGTGCTCGCCACTAAACCAGCGGACCGGGAGGTCCCGGGTTCGAATCCCAGTCGCGTACATTTCGCAAGAGGGGGGAACAGTGAGAAAGATGGAATAAACAGTAGAGGAAAAAGACGGGCACAATGAGGGGAAGAATAGGTAACAAACGCGATAACCGTGTACCTAAGGAAAAAAATACTTTTGTACTTTAATTACATTTGTAATTAAATTACTTTTGTAACAAAATGGACAGTAGACCAAAACGGGCACCTCGGCTGAATACCGCAATTGTGGGAGAAACGGGCATCAAGCCTGAACATAATAATTTTGTTTTAAGGGGTTACGTGTGTTTCGAAGCCAACACAAGCATATTTTCTCTATTTAAAAAAATATAATATAAAAATTATTTTATTTAAAATATTAAGCATATAAAAGAGCAACATTTCAACAATACTTAGACAAAATTTCAATCTAAAATTTGGGAAATTCAGCTGATGAGACCTGGTTTCCGGAAACCCCTAAAAAACCGGTGGACACGATTTCTCAACAACTAATGCACCGAACTTATTGAAATTTTTCACACTTCTTCAAAATAGCATTGACTAGTGATTGGACGAAGAATTAAAAAAAAATTTATATTTGAATTTCTGGCAGAGCTGTATGCAAAATAATTCAATTTTTGGTACAATTTACACTACGTGTAGCCTTGTAGAATTAGTAGCAATCTAAATTAAAAAAAACCTTTATTCATTGGAATATTGCTCTAACATTCCTTGCTCTAATATTCCACATAATAGACCAATATTCATTGGAATATTGCTCTATTATGTGCTTGGCATTTTGATTTAAAAATTCATATATCATTTTTTTTTAAATAGAGAAAATTTTTTTTTTGCTTCGAAACTCACGTAATCCCTGAATTGATTTTGTTATCATATTCCGACGTATGCTGTATTGACGATACGACAAGAATGCAAACAGATTGATAAAATAAAAAAAAATAATCGTACAAGTTGCTGAATTCAAAAATGAATATAATTCAAAAATCAATATTTTAATTGTTTTGAAAATTTTGACAAAAATGATCGAATGCTATATCTAATACTATATTGAAATGTAATCTAACACTCGGGGGTTTTGGGGTCACTGAATTCAAATCCCATATCAAATTTTATAAATTCTAAATGGCGTGGCCAATATGGTGGATCAAAAAAGCTAAATGTTATTTCATTAAAACGAAATCTATCACTCGAAAGTTGTTGACGTCACACGATCCCAAGTTAATGTAAATATTCGAAAATCAAAAGAGCTTAGAAACGTCTGCGAAGAATTGAAAAAATTGAACAAATGAGACATTAAAGAAAAAAATCTAACGATCGCGGAACCTTTACTAAACATAAATATAGTTTGGTTGAGAGATCGGAAGCATAAGTTTCATCCTAATCCGACAATTTTTGAGTTTTATAGAAACCATTTTGAAGTCGCTAGGTTCAAATTTATTATTTAAATACGAAGTTTGAATTCAGCAACCCGAAAACTTTTATTTCAAAAAATTAAATTTTGTTTTTTATCCGCCATTTTGAATTTTGAAAAATTAACTCCAGATGCGATTCATTGGTCTCCAAAACCGAAGTATACTCACTCTTGTCGAAATGCAACTATATTTTTAATTTGCATTCACGATATTGTATCAACTGTTGAAAATATTTAAACAAACTTATGTTAGGTTTGAATTTAACGACCTTGAAAACAAAAGATACTTTTGTCGGAATCAAACGATCTTTCGAATTTTGCATCCGCTATATTCCACTACATCCGCCAAAAATTGAAATGTTCTTTCTTCCGATTCGTTAATGATATCTGCCATTTTGAATTTTCAAAATCTAATTTCAGATTCTAATTCAACAACACCGAAAAGCCCCTGAGGATTAGCTTTTATTTTTAAAAAAATTGTGATTTTTTTATCCGCCATGTTGGATCCGCTATTTTGAATTTTGAAAACCTGAGTTCAGGTTCGGATTCAGAGACCCTGAAAACCACCGAGTATCAGCTTTTATTTCAAGAAAATTAAATATTGTTTTTTTGATCCGCCATTTTAAATTTCGACATGCACTCGCACGTCCGCATACACACACATGCACACATGCTTGCGAACACATATACACGTACTCGTAATGTTAGGCATCCACTCACCCAGGTAAGTACACAGTCACATATCTTCACTTAAAGACACGCACTTGGTACAGATAGGGTGATCCGCACCCTCGCATAGTCTCTTTAACATTTACTCCCATACGAATGTATCTAAATTGCGAATATTATTAAATAGAAACTAGAAGTAAATTACAAATGTAATTGAATTACAATTGTACTTCAATTACATTTGTAATTAAAATACAGATGTAATTAAATTACAAATGTAATTCAATTCCATTTGCATTTAAATTACAATTGTAATTAAATTATACATTTAATTGAATTACAATTGTAATTAATTTACAAATGTAATTAAAGTACAATTGTAATTAAATTACAAATGTAATTGGATTACAATTATTAATTAATGCTCAATGTAATTCTTAATTTAACAGAGTCCAATTACCCATTAAGCGTGTAATGTGTAATTAAATCTTGTTTCAATTATCCATTACCAGCTTAGTGTGTAATTAAATCGTGTTTCAATTATCCATTACCCATTCAAAGAGTAATTAATGTGAGGTTCAATTACACATTACTGGGATAATCTATAATTGAATTTTATTCGATTACATTATTGCTATACTATAATTGAATTTTATTCGATTACAGACATACAGTCATCTCTGACTGTATGTCTGTATCACTGGAAATGCTGTGCGACGACTTGATGTGCATGGTTAAGAAAAAACGCTCGGGAAGATACACGACTTTATTGGAGAAACGTTCCTACCACTTCCACAAGTAACTTTTGCAACAATTTATTTACTTAGATTATTTCAAATTGTAACATCTGTTGTGTCCGCAAACTTGTGCAATACAACTGCACAAATGTTTGCGCAACTGCGAGAGTTCCACTTTGTTGCCCTCCTTGCGAGAGTGACACTTTATTGTCCTCCTTGCGAGAGTTACACTTTCGCCAAAATGCAAACGTCAAAAAGACACTTTGCGACCCGTCCTGACCAAGCATCTTATGATGCTTGATCTGGGGTAAATTACGACAATCAGAGTCGACAATTAAGAGAAGACACCAGGAAACAGACAGTCCTTGGTTGGGTTTTGAACGGTTCGGTCCTAAGGCGCCACCGACACGCTGTAAATTCAATTATAAGACCAGCCCAGTAATAAACTTATATTCCAATTCAACGAACTTGAGTTCCAACTCTTAATTTTGCAACGATCCCAAAAATAGCTATCCCGGGTTCTCGAGCCGGGGATATAACATTGGTGGCAGCGGTGGGATTTGCCGAAAAGTTAGTTCACTGTGCGTCGACACGCACAACAACCACTCAAGCACCATAAGCGAGTGACCGAGTCAACCCGTGTGCTAGAGTGAGACATCCCGACCGAATCGGAAGAGGAACGCAGAGGAAAGGCTGCAGCCAAGCAGAGCCAATCCCAGAAAACCCGGATCCCGAGGATCAACGGAATAAGGACTCAAAAATCAGAAAAATCGTACCCAGAAGCAGAGTACGAAACGGAGGAACAAAGACCAGGACGATCAGCAGATCATCTATGAGCATGCATGTTGCGATCGTCTACCTGTAAATGACGGAACATTTTATAAAGAAACTCCTCCAAAGCCAGAAATATAGTCTATGTCGGACGAAGAAAAAGCAGACCGGTATCAATTGCCCGGGAGAGACGAACTATCGCGATCGTTAGATTCGTTTTTTAACACTGTCGTAAGTTACGACGGTGAAAGTAATTTAGGCCGAAAGTGTCGTAGGGAAAATCCAAGCACAGAAAAACTAGATTTGACTCCCGTAACGTACGCGGAATATTTAAATCCAGGGCGTCAGCATAATCAGCCTTCGGAACACAATTCGTCAGACGCGTCGTCCAGTGCTGACGAAACATTTAATGCCGTTGAAACCGAAAGAAATCGCGAATTAAATCACCAGATTTTACGCTATTAAATCAACGGACAGTAACAATGGCCGAACACGACGACTATATGTGAATGAAAGAGGCTCGAATGAGAATCCCCGTATTCGACGCATCCGAACCGGAAGCCGTCATAGATTGTATACGAGCAATAAAATACGCGTCAACTCGAGTCCGTCCCGAAAATGTCGTGGATTTATTACAAGCTATATTGCATCTCAAATTACAAGGCAAAGCCGCGGCAGATCTGCGTTACAAAGACGTAGAGACGTTCGACGATTTGCTGACGTTATTAAAATCACTGTACGAGGCGAAGCGAACAGTCCCCGCGCTACAAATCGAATTCAATTCCTGTAGACAAAAACATGACGAGACTGTACAAGTTTACGCAAACCGCGTCGAATCTATAATGATGGATTTAATCAAGGGTTGCACGGCCATCGTCAATTCAGAAATTGGTGGAAAGGCAATCGAACAGTTAATTAGGCATTTTGCCCTAAATAATTTCGAACACGGGCTTCGCAAGGACCTACAGCTAATGGTAAGGTCACGCGAGTACCACGTGTTAGGGGAAGCAATCCGCGGAGCAATCGAAGAGGAAAAATCGGTCGAAGGAACAAAAACAATCGCGAAGAGCGTCTCCCATAGTAGCGGACAGTCCGCACCGTCACACGTCCACGAGGGGCGAAAATCGTTCCCATTTCAAAGGCCCGCGTCGCATCAGGCGCAAACACAAGCGCGTTATAGGTTGCCGGTGCCAACGAAAACGATTAATCAAGCAAAAGTAATTTGCAATTATTGCAAAAAACCGGGCTACAGATAAAACGACTGTAGGAGACGGCCAGGATGGCAAGGCCCGAGTTATCAACAGAAGCGTTACAATTACGCACCAAACAATAAGTTCCCAAGAAAACAAAACGAGTATAGGCCAAATGAAAAAACCCAAGAAAATACACCCAAAAGAACAGTTCATTAGCAGTCGGCGTTCTATCAATAGAGAGAGATACAAAATGCGTTTACGTAAACGAGAAAATATTATCGCAAAGAAAAATAATGGTCATTCTACTCGGAAAGCCATATGTACACAATGACAAGGCGCCGAGAAGAATTTACCACGTCAGTGCTCAGCTGCCGCGAGTGCACGCCAGTGAGCTACATATAACGTCAAAACAGGCTCGCGACAAAATGCTGACGCTCCGTTGTGACGCAGGGGCCCAGTACAGCATAGTAAAAGTGAATGAGCTGGATCCGGAAACACCCATCGGGGACGAGATAATAGAACTCCACGGCCTCGGGGGCAAGGCGTTTCGCACGCTCTGCACAGCTGAGCTGAAACTGGACATCCCGGCCGCTGTGATAACGCACAAGTTCCACGTGGTCGGCAAGGCAGTACGGTTAGCAGTAGACGGACTCCTTGGAATGAACTGTATAGTCGAAAAAGGAATAAACATACTAGGAGGAAAAATGATAGAAATTCGAGGGCACAAAATACCGTTTGTACACGGCACGAAATACTTGAAAATACCCGCGCGCACAGAATGTATTGTGCAGGCGAAGACGATGGGAAAAGGCCAAGGATTTACAAGGGAACAAAAAATCCAAAAGGGAGTCACGATTGGAAAGGCCATCGTGAAGGCAGAGGCAAACACTTGCCCTGTAATAATAATGAATGTGCTTGAGAAAGAGCAAATTATTAAAAGACCTACGGTCGAGCTGGAAAAAATGGAAATCGACAAGGTTAGCCTGGGAAAAGAAAACTGCGACAAAAAGAAGAAAGAAGAGGAAACTCCTGAAGACGCCGAAAAAACCGCGGAAATACGAAAGAAAAGGATGGAAAGATTAAGACGCGAGATTAAGGGAAACTAGCATTTGAATGCAGAAGAAGAAGCAATTGGACGAGAAATCTGCGAGAAGTTCCCCGACGTATTTCATCTCGAACGAGAACTACTTGGTTGTACGAAAGCAGTCGAGCATTGGATGCCGCTCAAGGACGGGACAATGCCGATAAAGGTGCGACCTTATCGACTGCCGGAGGAGCAAAAAAAGGAAATTCAACGACAGGCACAAAAAATGCTAGATGAGGATGTAATCCGCCCAAGCACGGCCCATGGAATGCCTCATTGCTCGTAGTGCCGATAAAACCAGATGCGGACGGAATAATCAAAAAAAGAGTCGTTGACTTTCGGAAGTTAAACGAGGCTACAGAAGGCGACTCTTACCCACTGCCCAATATCGCAGAAATACTGGACCGCCTCACTCGCCGAGCACGACAAGCGGATACGTGAGGTGCTAACGCGGCTAAGAGAGGCTAATTTTAAAATACAACCCAAGACATGCGAATTTATGCGAAAGGAAACGCAATATCTCTGTCATATTATAACAGAAGTCGGTGTGAAACCTGACCCTGAAAAACTAAAAGCGGTAAAAAAATTCCCAATACCGAGAAATGTAAAAGAAATATAATCATTTCTGAGACTAGCCGGGTACTACCGTAGATTCATTAAAGATTTTTCCAAAATCGCAAAACCAATGACGAATTTAATAAAAAAGGTTGTCAAATTCGAATGGTCCGAATTATGCCAAAGCTCATTTGACCATTTAAGGGAAGCCCTGATCACGGCGCCCATACTCCAGTATCCTGATTTTACGAAACCGTTTATCGTGACTACGGATGCCTCGGATATGGCAATTGGTGCAATGTTGTCTCAAGGTAAAATTGAACTGCTTGCAATCGTATGGGCAGTCCCTCAATTTTGACCGTATATTTATGGCGCAAAATTCACCATAATTACGGATGACAAACCATTGACATGGTTATTCATCGTAAAGGATCCAGGATCAAGGCTTATGAGATGGCGAATAAAATTGGAAGAATATAACTATAAGATCCAATATAAAACGGGAAAATCAAACACACACGCAGATGCATTAAGCCGCATATATGCCTTGACACGAGCTCAGGCACAAGAGGGAGAAAAAATTACACAAAAGCGCGGTAACAGAACGGAGGAAAATAATAAAGGAAAAAATATAAGGAAATGCGGTAGCGCGACAGAGAAAGAAGATAAAGAAAGAGTGATAGTAACAGGGAAAAGTGAGCAAGAAAAATTAAACAGAGGAGGAAAGAAGACTCCGCGCGGCAGCGCGAGAGAGAAAATACAGGAAGACAGTATGGCCGCCAGCCGTTATGCAAGTGAGAGAGAATAGTCCAGTCAAAAGTGGCCAAAGTCGCAAATTTTTGCGACCGCTTAGTGAAACATGTATTGTTATGTTAATCGACCCGGGGAATCCGAATTTCTAGGAATTTTAACTATTAACAGTGAAGAAACGGGTTAAAAACCAAAAAATATGCATTATTTCGAGAACGAGAAGGAAATCGCAAAAAAGTTTCGAACAAAAGTTGTAGAATGGAAGATTTCACCTCGTAGATGTATATGATGTTTTTTCTCTATCTCCAATAGTTTAGCCGTAAAATTGAAAAACAAATTCACACCAATACCATCAACGCGCGAGGCACACGGACGCGACGAAATCGAGAGGGATGAGCATCGCTGGCATCTTCTCTCTCTTTCGCTCTCGCACGGCCGTTACCGCGCTTCGTTCGGGGGTCCCCGACGTTCGATCAGGTATTTTCGGCAGCCCAGAGGTGCGTTAGCGGCTTCCCCTCTCGCCGGCGTGGCGCGACAACCTTCAACCTGGCTCGAGAGTCCCCGGGACCAATCAGGTGTCTTCAGCGGGGTAATGTTAGGTAGGGCATCGAAAATTACAAATTCGTTACCCGCTAATATTTTGTACACTGAAATAAAAATTGCGGGAATAGAGCATGTTGTTGGAGCGGAGCGTCTTTTTTGGCGTCATTTGGTGGCGTGGCGTGGTGTATCTCGTATCACAGCAAAGCGTCAATCAATTAAAGCGACGAACAGAAAAATACCTTTTCAAATAAAAGTGCTACGGATTTATTAAATTATTGAATGTGTATATATACATAAATTTGTGCACTTGGAGCCAGCGACATTATAGGTCAGTTGAAGTTAGATTATGCTTTAATACCCATACATCTATTTAAAACCGGAGCAGTTTGCTTATTAATTAATCGTTTCAAAATTAAATGAAAGCACACTTGCTTATTACATATTCATTTTACTCATCGATAAATTACTGGAATTGAAGTATTTGATTCAAAAGTCAATTCTTAAACTTACAAGGGGACACCAACTGTGGGTCACGGATTCAGCTCAGGTTTGTCTGGAATTAATAGCACCACTAGAGTAGGATAGTCAAAGGATATATAATTGTCGCGACACAGAATAATAAGTCGAAAAAATGTAAAGAATATTGCGCAACGGCTGTGCTCTGTCCGTTACTTTTGTATTTCGAAGAGCCCCGTAGCTCAGGGGCAGAGTGCCGAACTACCACCCGAACGGCGCGTGTTCGATCCTTCTCCGTGGCTTTTTTTTTCATTACTAGAACTTACAATCATTACGTACAGTATATAAATTTATTTATAATATTATAATATCACAAATACTCAAAATTGTGGATAAATATGATATAACGTATATAAATATATATATGTAACGTATATAAATATGTATATAATAATAATAATAATAATAATAATAAATAAAAGTTTGGCGTAGGGAAGCTGGCGTGCCCATCGCCCGGGGGAGCGCAACTCCCCCGCAATAGCCACCGACGTGCCAGGCCAACCACCTGGCACGCCGAAAACTAGGTTCGAACACCACCTAGTCAAGCCCCCCACAACCGGTCCCTCTCGGATGGGGACCAAGGATCAGTTGGGAGGGGCACCCGGATAGGATCCACGGTAACGACCACAGCTCGAAATCGGCGCCTCGAGTGGACGGAGGAACTCAAGGAAGACCTCATCCGCTGCTGGAGGGATAGCGTACCGTCGCGGCGGGGCTACATGGCGAGGTTGCAGGCCCTGTGGAGCCAAGAGCACCCAGAGCTTGCACACCTCTCGCAACAACGTCTGCGAGACCAGGCTGCCCGCTTGCGACGACAAGGCTACGATCTCTTGTTACTACCACCAGAGCTGTCCGGCAGGCGCTCTTCCGCGCATTCCGCACGGAGCTCTGCCGGACGGCCTCAAGATGGAACCCCCCGGCAGTCGGAACCCCCCCGTTGGCGCGTCGATTTGACAGAGGACTGGGGAACAAGGAGGGAGAGAATTACTGGGAAATTTTCTCTTCAGCCTGGTTGCCTAGAAGCGGCAAATGAGTCCCTCGCGTCAGCAATCCCCGAGACCGCTGATCTCCTCAGCTTGGACTGGGCTGTGTATCGCGCTGCTGTTGAGTCGAAGCCTCAGACACGCAATGATAAGGCGGCGTTTGTGGCTAAGACTCGGCGGCGCGTTGCACAGCTCCAGAATAAGATCAATGAAGCGCGGAGGTAGGCATCCCGTGTTCAGTGTGTGTTAGACTTCATTACGGCGGGGAGGGCGTTTACCCCTAAAATCCGAAAAATCAGCTCGGAACTGAAATGCCGTCACCACACATTGAACAAAGCTATCCTTCTTATTGTGAAGGAACGCTACGTGGAGAAGGTGCGGAACCTGGGGGTTGCGAAGCAATCCCTAGAGAGGCGGCTGGGTCGGGCGTTAGACAACGCCCTCTTCCGTTCTGACCCAGGCCGCTGGTTCCAACCACCTACGCCTGCCCCCGACACAGCGCCAACAGCTGTTCAGGTGGAGCGGTTTTGGGGAAAGCTGTATAGCGAGGCGGGTCATTTTGATGAAAGCACTCCAGCTCTGGGACGGTTCGACACGTACTGCCGGCAACAGCCGAGACAGCGTGGCGACTGTTTTCCAGTCACGCGGGGTGAGGTGGAGAAGGCGGTGAGTAGCATGAGGAACCACGCCGCTCCCGGGCCGGATGGGATTAACATCTTCTGGTGGAAGAAATTCACGTGCACCCATACCCATCTGGCCCGCATCTTCTCGTCGTTCATCGATGGGACGGTGCCAATCCCTACGTGGCTGACAGAGGGAAGAACGGTGTTAATCCCCAAAAAAGGGGATCTGTCTCATCCGGAGAACTACCGCCCGATAACGTGTCTAAATGCGCTCTGTAAGATCTTCACAAAGATTCTTTATGAGCGTGTTCTGGGCGAGATCGAGCCTGCATGGCGGGAGATACACGAACAAAGGGGATCCAAGAGAGGACTGGGAGGTTGTAAGGAGAACCTGCTGGTGGACCGCTGCATCACGCAAGACGCGGTCCAGCACAAGCGTAACCTCTCAGTCGCTTGGATAGACTACCGTAAGGCGTTCGACACTGTGAGTCACAAACTGATTATACACCTACTCGAACGCCTTTCGGTGAGTCCTTACATAGTGGGATGCATTAAGCAACTCATGCCGCTCTGGAAGACACGCTTCACAGTTAAGACTAGTGAAGGCACCGTGTCGACCGGAGTGGTGGGGTATAGGAGGGGGATTATCCAGGGAGATTCTCTCAGCCCCCTCCTGTTGTGCATCTCACTATTACCCTTGTCAATCGCCTTGCGGGCTGCACGCGGGTACGAAGCGGGCCCCCCGGGGAGCGTGGGCGAGGGATCACCCATTTATTTTATATGGATGACCTCAAGCTATACGCTCCTGGGGAGGGGGGGTTTAAGCTCCTCTTGAACATCGTAGCGACGTACACGCGGGCGGCGGGAATGGACTTCGGATTGGACAAGTGCGCTGTTCTTCATCTCAGGAGAGGGAGAGCAGAGGGTGTCGCGGCTGATGTTCGGCTGGTGGACGGGAGCGTCTTCAAACACCTGGACGCCGGAGGGTCTTATCGGTACCTTGGCATCGATCAGCGTTCTGTACAAGACGCTGAGGGTGTCAAGGAGGCCCTCCGCAGCGAGTATAGGCGGCGCCTCAGACGGATCTGGAAATCAGATCTGTCTGGGAAAAATAAGATCACTGCCACCAATATGCTCGCTGTCCCGGTCCTGCTCTACTCCTTTGGCGTCGTCAAATGGCGCAGAGACGAGCTTAAACAGCTGGACATCGGCACACGCAAAATAATGAACATCCAGCGGAGTCTGCACCCTCGATCTTCCACCCCGCACCTCTATATGCTGCGTCAGAACGGCGGGCGTGGGCTCCTGGGATTGGAGTGTCTTCATGACCGCATGGTCCTCGGAATAGCAAGCGATGTAATAACGAGCTCGGACCCGCTCCTGGAGATTGTGCACCAGCATGAGCTTCATGGGGCGGGTGCTTTTCTTTATAAGGCGGCAGATCGTGCGGCAGAGACCCTCGGCTTGGAGTTCCGCCGGCGCCGGCCTGGCGCCTTGCCAATAGACTCCGTCGCTCGGTTGCCCAAGTCCCGACGTCGGCGGGCAATCAGGGCTGCCGAGCAGACTGCCCTGACTCGGCAGCACGTGGACAGACCCATGCACGGTGTGTTTTTTCACCACATCGAGGAACAGGGGCTGTCCACCCAGCTGACCTTTTCCTTCTTGCGGTCAGCTGGACTGATGTCCGAGACCGAAGGGTTTATCTGCGCCTGCCAAGACGGAGTCATCAACACCCTGGTCTATCGCAGCCGCATTTTGGGTCAGCCTCTGCCGACCACTTTGTGTCGTGCATGCAAACAATCGCCGGAGACACTAATGCATCTACTGTCGGCCTGCCCAGTATATGCAGTCTCCGGATATATCTATCGCCATAACGCGGCCCTAAGAGTGTTGTACTATCATCTACGGCACTCTTATGGGATAGACCGGGAGCCCGTGCCGCCTTATTTACCAGGAGATATTGAGTCCGTTGTCGTGAGCGAGAGGTGCAAGATTTATTGGAACTTCTCATTCGCGACCATCGGGCCGCTTCAAGCGACTAAGCCTGATGTTGTCCTCTTCGATTTCGACGACAAGACGATATACGTCATTGAGTTCTCGGCTCCGGCCGAAGTGAACGTGTCGCGAAAGGAAGAGGAGAAACGGCTCAAGTATCAGCCTCTCCTGGCCGAGCTACGTCGTTTGCACCGAGGATTCAGGGTAACTCTCGTTGTCCTCATCATCGGCGCGCTAGGGGGGATGAAAGAGTCTTTTGTATCGGGCCTCGCTAGCATACCGGTTTGCAAACCCGGTGTCCGGTTGCTGGCGGGTCAGATGCAGAAGGCGGTCATACTTGGGTCCCTCCGTTTACTCAGGCAACACGATTGTGGACTGCGGTAGCCGCTAACCCTCTGGCTTGAGGGAGCGGCTATCGCAGAGCGATATATCGGATTTTTCGCGCGAGTTTTTGACTGGGCGGCAGCCGAGGTGATGTCGGAACCCTCGAGTGCCGTCCAGCGTTATTGTTCCGGTCTAGATTAAGACCGCGCCTAACCCCCGGGGGTAGGTGAATGTTTCCCAGTGCAAACTGAGGAAGTGCGTTGCCCGGAGCAATAAAGTCTATTAAAAAAATAATAATAATAAAAAATAATAATAATAATAATAATAATAATTTGTAATAGTACAATTTCTTTTCACAAAATACTTTACCGTCAAAATAACGTGAAAATATTTCGGGTTACAATAAAAATGCTATTTGGAGTCGGAAAACGGTTAATTAGGAGTGTTGCTTTCAAGGTCAGCTCACACCAGGTAAACGAGTGCTATAGCCTGACACTGAGCAAATGGAGAGGGCGCAAATAATGTCGAAAATGTAATATTGTAACCCGAAATATTTTCACGTTATTTTGACGACAAAGTATTTTGTGAAAAGAAATTGTACTATTACAAATTTTATATATATATATATATATAATAATTCGTAATAGTATAATTTGCCGTCAAAATAACGTGAAAATATTTTGGGTTACAATATTACATTTTCGACATTACTTTCTCTTTCTCCATTTGCTCATTGTCAGGTTATAGCACACACACACACACACACATGTGTGTGTGTGTTATATTATATTTTTCTATAATTATGAGTATATGTGATATTATAATATTCTAAATAAATGTATGTATTGTGCATGATGGGTGAAAGTTCCATTTATTAAAAATAATTTTTTTTTTAACCACGCAGGATTTAACACGCGCCGCTCGGGTGGTAGTTCGACACTCTATCCCTGAGCTACAGTGTTCTTCGAAATTTTTGTATAACGGACGTAGTACCATCATTGAGCCATATTCTACGACTGTATTTTTTCGGCTTATAATTCCATGTTGCGATAATTCGGTATCCGTTGATTATCCTACTCTAGTGTTGCTATTAATTACAGACAAACCTGAGCTGAATCCGTGACCTACAGTTGGTGTCCTCTCCTTGTTAAGTCTTTAAACAGTGGTTTGAATGGATTAAAGTTGTTTGCAAAATTTCAATTTGTTCAAATTTTAATTGATTACCGTGTACATAATTATTCCGTTCATTATATGAAAGTGGACGAAATTCATTCAATTCATGTAAATTATTCAAGCCCAATAGCAAATAAAATGCAGGTCTAGTACAATATATATGAGGCGTTTCACGCCATTTCACCGAGCCCTAACCCCGACCATTTTTAATTTTTTCTATTTTTTTTTGTAAAATTATACCCCATGAAAGGAATATCCACACCAATTCTTTAGATTTTTATCTCTTCTCTTTTGGGGGTTATAATTTTCCAAAAAAATGTCGAATTCGAAAGTCTTGGAAATGTTTAAACGCTAAAAACTCCTGAAGTAATTGAAATATCGACAAATGTCGATATATGTTTGTCTTTCATTTTGAAAGATACTTTCGTTAAAAAAGATGAAAAAATTATCAATTATCAATGTCAATATTTTTTCGAATGAATTATATTTTTTGAGAAGATTTTTATCATTTTAATCCCCAATAATGCTATTAATGATCTTGTAATTTCCAATTCGGCTGCGGGAGGCGAGAGACGGTTTGTTTTTTATTTGCACGGAATTTAACGAAAATCTCAATTTTTTGGGTTCGTTTGAAGATTTTTTATTCAAAATCATTTTTGAAAATATTTTGGATTCGAAATTGTTTTTGAAAAAGATTTTTTTCTTCAACATCATTTTGAATAGAAAAACATTTTTTTTTCGTTTAATTCTGCACAAATTAAAAAGAAAACGTTTTAGGCCGATCGAAGCCGAATTGGAAATCACAAGATCATTAATAGAGCTCACGATGAGACTAGTCTTAAAAATCACAGAGAGGGCACTGTATTTTAGACTTAAAAAAAAGTTAATCAATTTTACAAAAATATAGTTTTCACTTTAGCAGCAAAAGACCTTGACATTGATAATTGATGATTTTTCATATTTTTTAACGAAAGTATGCTTTAAAGTGAAGAATATATACCGACATTTGTCGAAATTTCAATTAGTTCAGGAGTTATCAGCGTTTAAAAGAGAAGAGATAAAAATATAAAAATTGGTGTGAATATACCTTTCATGAGGTACAATTTTACGACAAAAAAATCAGGTAAATAAAACATGGTCGGGGTCACGGGCTAGGTAAAATGGCGTGGAATGCCTCATATCCATATTAATTTTTATTCCTTATCATAAATGAAAAAAAATATTTTGGTAGATTAATGTTTTGTTTATATAATTGACAAATTCATATACAACGTAATTTCGAGAATGCAGGTCGCTTATTTTCTGGTTCAGTCCGTACCGGCGAGCCAGAGAGCTGTCAGGCGAAGAAACTATATATAGTCTCGATGGATATCGTGCGGAAGGAAATACAGCCGGTAGCAGAGTTTTCACAATCCCGCAGCTTAGCTATATATACTAGGCTGCCGAAGATACCCGACCGAGCTTCGGAGACCTTCGACCCAAACGCGTGCAGGTTGCCGGCAAGAGGGTAACGTGCGGTTAGGTACCAGTTGAGTGGTCGTCAATCTCCTCGATTTCATCTCACGCGCGTTGATAGTATTAGTGTGAATTGGTTTTTTAAATTTTACGGCGAAGCTATTGGAGATAGAGAAAAAATCGTACACACCTACGAGGTAAAATCTTCCATTCTACAACTTTTGTTCGAAACTTTTTTGCGATTTCCTCCTCGTTCTCGAAATAATGCATATTTTTCGGTTTTTAACCCGTTTCTTCACTGTTAATAGTTAAAATTCCTAAAAATTCGGATTCCCCGGGTCGATTAACATAAGAATACATGTTTCACTAAGCGGTCGCAAAAATTTGCGACTTTGGCCACTTTTGACTGGACTAAGAGACCGAGTCCGATAATATGGACTCGGACAGTGACAACACGAGCGAGAGCACCCACGAGAGAGAGCGCAAAAAGGACAGTGCTACGAATATCCGCACAAAGAGGAGAGGCCGATAAAACGACTCAACGTGCTACGAGGCAGCACATGGCGAAGAAGCCGCCTGTGGTAGTGCGGCACATGGGGAATCTCCCCGTGAGTCAAAAGAGTCGCGATGCTCGAGCACAAGCGCGAGCGACGAAGAAAATTGCAGCATTGGCGTATACACTCCGAGCAAGGAAGACCGAGCGAAGATAATGCCAGAATATCACGATGCCTCTCTAGGTGGGCACCAAGGCATCACACGGACGCTGCAGCGAATACGACAACAGTATGTGTGGCCGGGAATAAAACAAGACGTCACCGCACACATTCAAGAGTGCGACAAATGTCAGCGAAATAAATCTGGAAAAAATACGAAGGTACCGATGGTCATTACCGATACACCGAGCCGAGCGTTCGAAAAATGTGCTGTCAACATTGTAGGTCCCTTGACTGTTACGGAAAAAGGCAAAAAATACATTCTGACGTTCCAGGATTTATTAACAAAATATAGTGCAGCAATTCCCTTAGAAAACCAAAAAGCCAAAACCGTAGCAAAAGCCCTTGTAACGGAAATCATTTGGAAATTTGGTTCCCCGTCCGAAATCCTCTCGGATCAAGGCACAAATTTTCCAAGCAATATATTTAAAGAAATGCGTGATCTCAAAAAATTGCAAACCATAGCATACCATCCGCAATCGAATGGAGCCCTGGAAAGATCCCATAGGACCCTTGCGGAATACCTGAAAAATGTTGTACGTGAGGATCAAAGGGACTGGGACGAATGGATACCATACGCTATGTTTACATATAATACCACGCCACAAACGGCTAAAGGTATTACGCCGTATGAACTGGTATTCGGTAATGAGGCTAAATTACCGTCCGCGATGCGAGAAATACCGAGAGCAACATATTCATACGACGATTACGAAGCAAAATTATGTGAACGCCTAAGGGCGGTCATGGCAACAGGCAAAAGAAAAGCTGAAAAAAGGAAAGGAAAAATCAAAGCATTATTACGATCACGCGGCCGGTTAAGTAGAGTGCCGCCCGGGTGATCAAGTCCTCCTCTACGACGAGCCCGTGAGGAGGGGCAGATCGGCCAAGCTTACCCCGAAATTGGTAAGATCGTGTAAGGCCTTACACGATCCGAAGCCGAGAGGCAGGTGAAACCTACCGTATCGGCCGCGGACGCAAAGAAATACGCGTACACGCGAACCGCCTAAAAAAATATATCACCCACTAGCCGTCTCGATGGCCAGCGGGTGGGCGGAGAAAGAGGGGCCTGCGGCTCGACCGCACGAAGCCCCGTCATCAAAAAAAAAGGAGAGAAGAGAAAAAAATGTTTGATTTTATAATTAAGGGAGGCCACGAAGTCTGTCGCGGAAGACGCCCTGAAAAGAGGAAGGGAAAAATAAAATGCACAATTCAAATACACATTTCAAGGAAAGAAATGCAATATATTGTTACATTATTTGGTATTTTATCGTAAATTCTCGGGTCAACCGAACACCCAAAATGGGGTCCGGTTCCGACCCCGGGAGTGGGAAGAGGGCGGGCAGCCACCACATGGTGAGCCGACTAAGCCACCAACCCTCCTCCAGGCTGTCGTAAAAGAGCCGGCACAATCCGAACAAGTCGGCCGGCTTCCAGCCCCATTCCATAGCCTCCAAACTTTCCGGATCCTCCGCCCAGAGTTTCAGTAAATCCGGCCGGACCCGGGCGCGACGGCGGCGAACTCCGACAGCGTGCTGGATAAACAGCCACCGCCACCACCCTTTCGAGGAGGTACGCGTTCGTTTAGGAGTCCGAGCGGTCTAAGAGGAAAATGAAACAAAAGAAAATACATTAATAGGAAGACATTTTCTTCCAAAGAACGGAAAAAGAGGGGGAATTGCTCTACTTACAACAGCAAATTTGAGGCCATCCACTTCAGCTCCGAAGACCACCGTTTCTCCCTCATACCGCGAGTAGTCCATTATAATGATCTGAAAAAAGGGGGAAGAAAAGTAAAATTATAATAAAGTAGTCGTGCAAAAATGTATGCAAAGAAAGAAGGGAAGCGATAAACTCACCGATGGATCGTCGATTCCCGTTGAAAGTCGAAGTTACAATGAAAACGTCGCCGTTCAAGCACCAAACGAGCGACCCGATCGAAGCACGAAAACGCAGAATTGCAGAGAAAGAAAGGGCAATTAACTCAGGACTCAGCAACGAGCCCGAGTTAAAAGTCTTCGATGAAAAGAAGTAAAGAATAATCATACGAAAAATGTATTGAAAAAATGTATTATTTTAAGAAAAAAATATCTGTGTGTATGTGTATGTGTGTGTGTGTGCGCGCGCGCGCGTGTGTGTGCGTGTGCGTGTAAGTGTGTGCGTGCGTGCGCGCGCGCGTGTTTGTGTGTGTGTGTGTGTGTGTGTGTGTTTGCGTGCGTGCGTGCGTGCGTGCGTGCGTGCGTGCGTGCGTGCGTGCGTGCGTGCGTGCGTGCGTGAGTGCGTGCGTGCGTGCGTGAGTGCGTGCGTGCGTGCGTGCGTGCGTGCGTGCGTGCGTGCGTGCGTGCGTGCGTGTGTGTGTGTGTGTGTGGGATAATTACACGGGAACATGGATATAGAGATTTGTAAACCGAAGGACCAACCATAGATGCAAAACAAATCCCAGGAGGGATTTGATCTTTTAAGGGGGATGGATGTTGTGTCCGCAAACTTATGCAATACAAAAGTGTTTGCGCAACTGCGAGAGTTCCACTTTCGCCAAAATGCAAACGTCAAAAAGACACTTTGCGACACGTCCTGACCAAGCATCTTATGATACTTAATCTGGGGCAAATTACGACAATCAGAGTCGACAATTAAGAGAAGACACCAGGGAACAGACAGCCCTTGGTTGGCTTTTGAACGGTTCGGTCCTAAGGTACGACCGACACACTGTAAATTCAATTGTAAGATCAGCCCAGTAATAAACTGATATTTCTATTCAACGAACTTGAGTTCCAACTCTTAATTTCGCAATGATCCCAAAAATACCTATCCCGGGTTCTCCAGCCGGGGATACAACACATCACATCAGTTTCTGCATCAGGTATACAAAATTATTTGAAATGGAATGTTCGGCCAGCCAAAACTATGTCTATTACACGCACACTTATGCGACGCAATAGATTTCATGAGATGTATGGTGATTCTGTATCAGATTAGAAAGTGAATACTTACACGTAACTTTTCAAATTGTGTAAATAAAGTGAGATTTCAAGAGCCGTATAGTTTAAGGGTACATCCCTGATTTTTTTTATTTGTACTATGTGGATTCAGAAACTTGGCTTGCAGTTACATAATAAATTGCGTCAATTTATGTCTTTCTTAACCTTATAGTCAAATTGTTGGGAAAACGTAATCCTTCGCCGAGCTTTTTTTCTTAACCATCTACGCCAAGTCGTTGCACAGCATTTCTGGTGATACGTACATACAGTACTTGTGTGATGCATACGTTGTAGTTTTTACATAATCGTGATTCGAACTTTTTATTATAATAGTAATATGGTTTCTTAAAAAAAAATGTTAAGAAAAATAGTGTTTCTAGGGTTTGACAATTTTGTGTACGTTTCTAGAGTAGTATAGCTATGAGAGTTCTAACGCAGGTCCTCTGAGGGGGGTGCGGGGCGGGGGGTTCACGCGGGGAGGGGTATGACGTCACGCGGTGCGAGGTATGACGTCACGCGGGGAGGGGGACTCGGCGGAGTGGCTGACGTCACGCGGGAAGGGGGAAATCGTTGGAGCGGAGGAGGGGGGTATATATCGATTATCGATTAATTGATCATCGATTATTGATCATCGATTATTGATCTTTATTTAAAATTTATTGTTGATTTATTTTGTCTTATATTGTTTACGTTATCGATTTTATCATGTAGCGACTGTCGCCAGAGAGCCAAGTTGGTTGACCCGTGTCGCTGAGAAAAGCGATCGGATTACACGTATGCATGAGAGAGAGAGCGAGAATGAGAGATGGAGCGACCGCATCGCATGCATGTGAGATAGAGCGAGATATACGTTTAACTTCAGACCTTCACCGACTAAAGCAGTTGGATTTGTTTGGGTGAAATCCCAAACAAACCCAAACAAACCCACGAACGTCTTCGAACATCTATTGAACGCTTTCGAACGTCTCCGAACGTCTCTTGAACGTCTCTCGAACGTCTCCGAACGTCTCATGAACGTCTCCGAACGTCTCACGAACGTCTCCGAACGTCTCATGAACGTCTCACGAACGCCTCACCAACGTCTCCGAACGTCTCTTGAACGTCTCTCGAACGTCTCATGAACGTCTCACGAACGTCTCACGAACGCCTCACCAACGTCTCCGAACGTCTCTCGAACGTCTCCGAACGTCTCTTGAACGTCTCTCGAACGTCTCACGAACGTCACACCAACGTCTCCGAACGTCTCTTGAACGTCTCTCGAACGTCTCATGAACGTCTCACGAACGTCTCCGAACGTCTAACGAACGTCTCCGAACGTCTCATGAACGTCTCTCGAACGTCTCCGAACGTCTCTTGAACGTCTCTCGAACGTCTCCGAACGTCTCATGAACGTCTCACGAACGTCTCCGAACGTCTCATGAACGTCTCTCAAACGTCTCCGAACGTCTCATGAACGTCTGTTGAACGTCTCACGAACGTCTCCGAACGTCTCATGAACGTCTCCGAACGTCTCTCGAACGTCTCATGAACGTCTCACGAACGTCTCACCAACGTCTCCGAACGTCTCTTGAACGTCTCTCGAACGTCTCCGAACGTCTCATGAACGTCTCCGAACGTCTCATGAACGTCTCACGAACGTCTCACCAACGTCTCCGAACGTCTCTTGAACGTCTCTCGAACGTCTCATCAACGTCTCACGAACGTCTCCGAACGTCTAACGAACGTCTCCGAACGTCTCATGAACGTCTCTCGAACGTCTCCGAACGTCTCTTGAACGTCTCTCGAACGTCTCCGAACGTCTCACGAACGTCTCCGAAAGTCTCACGAACGTCTCCGAACGTCTTATGAACGTCTCTCGAACGTCTCCGAACGTCTCATGAACGTCTGTTGAACGTCTCACGAACGTCTCCGAACGTCTCATAAACGTCTCCGAACGTCTCTCGAACGTCTCCGAACGTCTCCGAACGTCTCATGAACGTCTCATGAACATCTCCGAACGTCTCTTGAACGTCTCTCGAACGTCTCCGAACGTCTCATGAACGTCTCCGAACGTCTCCGAACGTCTCATGAACGTCTCACCAACGTCTCCGAACGTCTCTTGAACGTCTCCGAACGTCTCATGAACGTCTCACGAACGTCTCCGAACGTCTCTTGAACGTCTCCGAACGTCTCATGAACGTCTCCAAACGTCTCACGAACGTCCCCGAACGTCTCCGAACGTCTCTTGAACGTCTCTCGAACGTCTCCGAACGTCTCACGAACGTCTCCGAACGTCTCATGAACGTCTTACGAACGTCTCACGAACGTCTCCGACCGTCTCACAAACGTCTCACGAACGTCTCATGAACGTCTTACGAACGTCTCACGTACGTCTCTCGAATGTTTGAGAGCAATATTTTATACAACTGTGTAATCTCATAACAGATAATGTAGTAAAGAAAGGGGTGAGGAGAATTAAAAAAGCACATAATGTCACATTTCGTTTATTTGCATGAATCTTTATGATTCAACCACCAATTAAACATTTTACATATATTTTGTAATGCACAATTTTTTTCATCTTTTTCGCATCGTAGAGTATAGCTTGCGCCTAATTTACTTAAGGTATCCATATCGCCAAAGTCCAACGTTTCAATAACTAGATCATTTTTCATATTTAATATGTCAGCTAGCCATTCTCGTTTTTCATGGCCGTCAACATATACAATGGGATACATATCGACTTCCATTGAGCCCACAACTGCAGCCGTTATTAAACCTTGAGCCATGCTATATGGAACGTTTCCATAGGCCCACTTTAGACCCTGATGATTCCGAATCAGCCATGAGGCTTTGTATCTCTCAGATTTTGTGAGAAGTCTCCATGGTATGATACTCGCGAAAATGTAATGAGAGAGCACACCTTCCGCTCTCAGAATCGCTACTTCCTTCACGACAAAGTTTCTCCCAACAATGAATCCTTGTAGATCGACAAATGTAGGTACAGACATAACGAAGATGGTTCGATCAAGTCGATAGCAAGATCAATTGATGACTGACGTCAATATTTAAGAAACTCGTCTTTAAATCATTTATTTATCGAGCGGGGGGTTACTTGCTGATCTATACAATTTTACGAACCATGTTTGTCAATGGACAATATTCAACAACGCGATCGTGCAAGATCAGACAATAGGCAGTAGTATTTGGTGGCAAATCTTCCTTACATTCAAACTCTATTCGCACGTCCACGGTAGCATTTTTCACAGACTCGTTCTGACGCGAGCAATCGATAACCGTGAGAGGGCCGTTATATTGAAACTTTGCAATAGTGAGCAAAGAATTATCACTATTACAGCCGTAATAAGATTTACGAAATTGAGAGTACATATTGAACAAAATGGCGAATCTGTTTTTGTCAAAGTCCAAATTCAAGTCATCGTAAGGATAGGATTCCGAGTTGAGATAAAGTTTAACATTGGCGAGCTTGCAGTCGTCGAATAGTGTAATGTCCTTTGCCATAGATTTTTTTTGCCAGTCTGCAGCGCAAATATTACATATCTTGGTTTCTCTAGCTGGGAGGCAGCTTTCACAGTCCATGAGTGTTTCGTTGTGCTTTGAAGCAGTGGATACTCGTATAGATCCCAAGAGCGAAAGCTCATATTCAAGTATCGCCCACTCTCCAATGTTCGAAGTAATGACAATTTAGTTATCTCATTTAATATTACGTGAGGCATACGCCATTGTATCTTGAGCAATTCAACTTCTGCCTCTACTAATGGATGCTGACTGAATACGCAATTGTTATCATTGCGCGAACGTATTAGAATTAGCTCATGACGAGCATTGATAACAACGCGCTTGTAATCTTCACAGAATCCTAGCAATATGTTGAGAGGTACACAAAAATTGAAATATTTTCCCCCCCTATTGTGTTACATCCCACGCAGCATTTTTCAAAGTATGACTCCTCTCAGGGCTTAGAGAGATGTAGTTTTTAATCGTGGTTGTTATTCCAACGTTTCGATTGCGATCAATCTCCACACCATCGAGCTCATAACGAACTTCATCAAACATGAATGCAACGCAATTGTTTCCCAATACTACTATTGCTTGATCATCTGGTTTTTTAAGCACCGTGAACTTTTCCTCAACGTAGAGAAAACTTTCAGATGGTAGGGTGTACAAGTCTTGGTGTTGTATAGGAATTCGTATTTCATCGCTGTGTCCAAACGTTGAGTTGGCATACGGATTGTACGTATGAGTCTCAATTTTGATGATACGATCGTCAAAGATTGGCTCCCCACTGATATTCAAAACGTCAGTCATTCTTTTGCCTCAAGTATGTCGTACAATAAATCCCAGAGATTCTAAAAATTCACGATTCGCTGCACTGAGTTTCTTCTTTGCGGGTAATTTAACACTCAATGCCGCTTGTCTTCTTGCAAGAGTATTACCGTGTGGGATCGTATTATCTCGCGTAGAAATATTGTCTCTGGCGTATTCCGTGTCGTACAGAAAGAGCATCACAAGCGTCGCTTTCGTATGTGCAATCTCACCGTAATTTCTTCTCCTCGAAAATCGAGTAGTTTTCCCTTCTGATCCACGATACGTATCGTTAGATCCGTAATGCTCCGCACAACGATCGGAAGATAAATGATTTGCGCAGGCATTTCCGATATCTCATATCCTGGTGGTACGCTCGGTGAAAATTCATGTATCGTGTGTACACGCTCGCCATTGCTGTACGCACCAGTGGTGACACTATATTCTATGCGAATAATGTGGACATTCATTATGTTTATCGGTAAATCAGATTCCTGCCATTTCCAGGGAGGCAGTATTCGATTTGATGAAAATCCCAACAGGGATCCTACGTTGTCAGGTTTACTGAAATTTATTCTGTACGCACATTTGATTTCGCTCTTTAGTGTATTATGATTAGCGCGTAGCACGATTGGGTATTCACCATTTTCATCGAGGTCATCGTTATCAACCTTTCGAGGAGCAATTTCATTTTCAGCATCATCACCGGTATCAACCCCTTTGAGTAAAATTGCACGATTCAGATACGCATTTATGGCTCTCAGTTCATACGATCCTTCAGGGATTATAATTTCCTTGTCATCATTGTCAAAGTAAAATTTGTTGTTTGATGAATTCACATTTGGTATTGTGTGATCAGTTTCGAAATCCGTCAAACCGAGCTCATAACAGCCATCATTGAAATCTATAGCGGGAAAATAATTTGCGGTTAGAAGGCTACTCTTGCCGGTCAACGTAAGCGTCAGTGACATGTTTCCCTCGAATACTGAGTTGATTGACATATTGTCACGGCTTAAATACATATTGATCATCGACGTTTTGGAGAAATTGCAAGCACAATTGCCCGCAAATACTCTGATTATAATTCTGATAAGATGTTCGATTGTATTGTATTTTTGTGGTATTTGGTCCAAGATATCGCACCAACTCCTTGGGCGGTCGAACATTTCCAAAACTATCAAAATATATTATATGACTCCCCCTCTTGGCATAGGCTACCCAATGCGTACCGGGGCCATTGGCATCATCCAAATTTACTATACCACTCTCATCTAGTTGCACGCCACCATAAACTGGTAAATTATTGCGCATGAAGACCCCTCTGAAGAATGGTATGCGCATGCGCCTGGCTAAGCATTCCAATTGTACATTAGTTGTTACACCCATGGGCATTTTCACCGAGTTTTGGCGTTTTTTTTTTTTTTTCTTAGTTGAACATCCTTGTCCACGCTTGTAGGGAGCGAGATAGAGCCCATAGCCTTCTATAGCTCGATTATGACGTTGTATTTTTTCAAGTTGACGTTGCGCCGCTTTACTATCATTCACAGCCTTTGCTATCCCAGCTGCCCCACCAGCCAGTGAACCAAGAACTCCCAGTAATGGTAACATTGGCAAAATTCCGCCACGCTTTGCTATCGGCAGTATTCTCTTCTTAACGGGTTTTTTCTTCTTTGTCGATGAGTTCTTTGTCTTCATTCCCATGCCAAATTTCGTTTTTGCTTTCACAGCTGCCCAAACAGCGGTCGCTGCTGTTTTCTCGCCAAAAGTCGAATCTCTCGCAGTAATACGTTTTCGTGCCGTTGTTGCAAGTATATTATCCGCAACGTGTCTTTCACCTAAATGATTGCTTCGAGAATAGGCTATATCGTGGTCGCGACAAGCTGCATCCAATGGATTTATACCACGATCACCCCGTGCCAATCTCTGCTCTAACTGAGTGCCTGGTCCACAAAATTGGTATCCGGGAATATGTAACTCGATTGGAAGTGCATTTATTGCACGATTTAACAAACCGTTGCCTTTTCTCTTTGACATTCGGCACAATTATTTATAAACGGTGCTGGACCGTCAATGTGTATTAGCTGTCCCGGTAAATTCCAATGGCGCGTGCATCGGCGATATTGCTGTACTTCCAAATCAGCCTTTATGTGTTCGGGAAGCCTCTCCCGCAAAATGTCAACGAAGTGATGAAAATTTTGTAACAAAACAATTTTTGGAATAAACTGTAATTGATGAGCCGTTAAGCGGAGAATACTGCAGTCGTCCGATAGGTACAAAAACATGCTCAGTACTGAGCGGATTTGGCTCGGTGCACTCCTATAAATACTCCTCACACGACGCATTTTGGGCGAATGTGTGTTTGGATTCGAGAGAGAAAACATGCGTTTCGTGCAACAAGCGACGGTGATTCAAGTGACCAATTTCGACGATAGAGTAATGGAGGGCCAACAAGTACGCAAGCATGGAGACATGCTGCCACTTACGATACGCAGCATTATTTGCGGTCCTTCAAATTGTGGGAAAACCAATGTTTTGTTAAGTTTAATAGAAAGTCCAAATGGTGTACGTTTTGAAAACCTATATGTATACTCGAAATCGCTTCAACAGCCAAAATATCAATATTTGGAAAATCTGCTGACATCGATTAACGAAATTGGCTATTTTAAATTCTCAAATAATAGTGATGTTATCCCACCGCACGAAGCGCTTCCGAACTCCATTTTTATTTTTGATGACGTAGCATGTGACAAGCAAAATACAGTAAGAGAGTACTTTGCGATGGGCAGACACTCGAGCGTTGATTGTTTCTACCTTTGTCAAACATATGCCAAGGTTCCCAAGCATCTTATACGCGACAATGTGAATCTGCTTATTTTATTTAAACAAGATCGCACAAACTTGAAACATGTTTACAATGAACATGTAAATACGGACATGTCGTATGAAGATTTTCTGGTGTTATGTCAAAAATGTTGGCAACACAAATATGGCTTCATGGTGATTGACAAAGATAGCTCATTGTCCGGTGGTCGATATAGAAATGGATTTAACGAGTTTGCAATACCGTAATGTAGTCAGTCGGCATTGAGACATCAGCTGTGCAACGACCGACAAATAATTTCGTGTGGGCATGATGACGACAATTGATACTGATGAAAAGATTGCCAGGGAAATTGCGAAAACAAGCGACTCAATACGCAAAAAATATCAAGCTTTGAAGACTGGAAAAATGGAAGAAGATCTTGCATTGGAGAGACACTTCAAGCCAATCACCGAACCTCTCAAGCAGATTGTTGAGCAATCAGCTGCTGTTGAATCTCTTGGGCCGGAAATTGAATCGTTGAGTATGTCGGAAGCAAAGGACCTAGGGAAGGATGTGAAACAAGGAACAAAGCGCACACGTTCGTTATTTCAAGATTCGCTGGTAACTTCTACACCGAATCAGTTGAAACGCAAGCGACGAAAGGAATCTCTGGATGATACGTCGATGGCTGCTGTACCCTTGCAACCAGCCACCATTGTTGAAGAAGACGTTTTTGAGACTACGCCCGAGTCATTCGTGTCTACAGTTCAACGTCAATTACAAACGGCTGAAGGTCAAAATACATTGCGCGAACATTTCGGTCCACTCGGTCAACAATATATTTCATCTATTCTTTCACAAGACAAAAATTCCAGCATGGATTACGTGTATGGCGTCGCATTTACCAATGAAGGAATGATGTTAGGCGATAAGCGTTTCGATGTGGATAATGATGATAATATATTCATCGATGGTATAAAATACTTGGGAACCCCTGGACTCTATGAGTTAATTTTCAAGAGAATTCCCGACGATGCAATATACACCGAGGAAGACAAAAACAAATATAAAAGTATATTGTTGGCAACAAATGCACATCGACGTGGTAGCAATATACTCAATCCTGTATTGGGTAACAAAGGCTTCAAGTATAAATATATAATTGGACCATTAACTTTCGACCGAAAAACTGGAAGAGGTATAGAAATACCGCTCGCCATGACGTTAAATAACAACAAAGTCGATTACGTGCATTGGAATGATCCCAATGAGTTGGTCGATCGTTTGCGCTTGCTGGAAGCTTCACGACACGCGGGTAACAACGCTCACGACAATGAGATAATGTCGATTATTGAAGAACTTCGCGAAGCGGGTCTCATTATAAATTAACCTATGCATCGATGATAATGATCATTACTTCATCGCTATTGATACCGAGATGTCGATCAATAAATTCGGATCATCGCTTGGAGCGCAGGATAATTCATACTATCAGTGGACTGGGCTAATAAGAAATTATACACGTGATAATGCTCTCCGTCTAACCTCTAGTGGCTTCGATGCAAGATCACGTAAAATACGAGGCGTAGCCCTACCTGAAGGGGATTACGATGCTGCTAATAAACGTTACGTGGAAATGAAAATCAAGCTGTTAACAGAACGCCTGGATGAATTTGAGAAGAAATTCATCGCACTAGAGGATACGCTTCGAATAACTATGAACGATACGTCTAAAACGATTCAGTATGTAACCGACGCTGTAGCTGACACAACGCAGGAAGATTTGTAAAAATCGTCTGGTCAAACACACGATATGCTCGGAGAAGAAAAAGCGTCTAAAGAAAAGCAGCTCGTGGAGGAATTACATGCACCAGCAAGAAAAAACTTTCTGCGAAGACGTGTCATCGTACGTGGGTATGATGATTTGTGGCAGGCTGACGTAGTCGAAATGCGGCCGTATTCGCGTTTCAACAAAGGCTACAATTACATCCTCACCGTCATCGATGTGTTGAGCAAGTATGCATGGGCCGTACCCTTGAAAAGTAAAACTGGCAACGAAATGGGTACAACGATCGCGAAAATCATACACGATCATAGCAGATATCCGAAAAATCTTCAGACCGACAAAGGAAGAGAATTTTACAATGTAAACGTGCAACTACTCATGGAGAAATACAAAATCAATCATTATTCGACGTACTCTATTATGAAGGCCTCGGTCGTCGAACGATTCAATCGCACTCTCAAAAATAATATGTGGAAAATGTTTACACTCAATGGTAATTACAAGTGGATCGATGCGTTACCGCAACTCGTTATGAAGTACAATGCTCGAAAGCATCGTACGATTGGCATGAGGCCCATCGACGTTACTCCTGCGATCGCGGAGAAACTCTTAACCACCGTATACAGGAATGTAAAAATTGCGGCTCCTGCAAGATTCAAAGTCAATGATTTTGTGCGCGTAAGCAAATTCAAGACAATATTTGAAAAAGGTTTCACACCAAATTGGACCACCGAAGTGTTTAAAATCGTCAAGGTGCAGCAAACTTATCCTGTAACGTACCTAGTCGAGGACTCAAGTGGAAATCCAATAGCCGGAGGATTCTACGAATACGAACTGCAACGTGTTGCCAATCCGAACATATATCTCGTGGAGAAGATAATACGCAAAAAGGGCAATGATGTTTATGTTAAATGGTTGGGAATGGATAAATCTCAAAACTCGTGGATACCCAAAAATAACATATTGTAATAACTTTTATAAAGTATATGAAAAATTCAATAAAGTTTATTTACAATAGGCATACCATTTTATTTATGTATACATTCACCATTCCTTATAAAAATAAATTATTATATCCTGTAAACATTAACATACTCGCATTATATATAACATTCATATTTTCCAATATATATCAAATTTACATTACTACATTCATTATATCTATCCATTTTTATTTTATAACAATTTATACAATGTAGCCTAACATTTACAATGCTATTTTATAATGACCCCAGGGTAGAGTGTCCGTACTTTTCGGCACGATATACCGCTTGTCATCGTGTGGACTTAGAGCAATTTTTGACTCTGAAATAGTGTAAACTTCGTGCAGCTTCGATCTTATGCAAGACTGCTGACGAGTCATCTCAATTTCTTCCCGTAAACAGCGAGTGTAGTCATTGAAATTTATTGTTCGTGCGACGACATTACTTTTCACACCTTTCACCTTTTTCGTGTCTTTTTTACCATCGACTCGCAAAGCGTACATTTTTGCTCTCAATCCCACAAATTCCGTCATTACCATACCATTATTTTCATCTTTCATGAGACCGGGCACTTTCTTGTTGACTAATGGTAAACCGTACACGTTTTCCATCGGGTAATCGCTCGTATCAAATTTGTCAATGTTACGCTTCATATCGTCGTAAACGTCGTCAGACTTGATGTGGTATATGAGACTATCGGTGTCGGTATACATGACCTTACAGTTTTGTTGATACAGCGGAATCATGAATTCGTGGTGAAACTCATATAAACATGTTTTCGAAATGTCGAGTATACACATACCCACATAAATCGGCTTGTTAAATTTTACCTCCAGATTTCGCAATTCGACGGCAATAAGATTTTCCGAAAAGACACTTCGACTGTGAAAATTTGGTTTAGCGATCATTGCCTCTGCCCCATACCGTCCCTCCCACTTTGTTACAAGTTTCACGTCTACACGGTTTCGCACGTTTTCCATCGTTTTACCAAATACTGCATTGTTCATTAATTTATACAAATTTTTCTCGAAATCATTTGTAGCACGTGTTCGAAACTGTGTGTTTAATTCGATGTATGAACGCAACCAGGGGGATTGAGTGAATTTCAAAATTCTGTGTATTTTCGCTACTTTAAGTCCATGACGCATACACTGCTGCAAATTACGATAGTGTATCACGTAACGCTTCTTATCACATACGGTTGCGAGCAATTTCTCTTGGCGCTTGCCAGGTGGTTTGTCGCGTGTAGGACAAAACGGAAGGTCACTGTGCGAATCATGCAAACGTTGTGGATATTCGAGATCGACTTCGAGAACGTAGCCTACAGGCGAATCTAGCGCTATGGATAATACGTCAAAATCCGATGTGTTGTCGATCCATTGAAAATCAGCATAAGGCAAAGGTTGACACATTGCCCAACCATACAAGTTGTTCACATCGAAGTACATGAGGTATGATGATGATTTCAACGGATCGTACGATTGCATGTACTTGTTATTAGCATGTGCATATCTGTTTGAACATTGGCTTAAACCTCCGCGTATACCTCGCTGGATGAATAAAATCGTGTCGATATCGGTCAATAATTCAAACGTAATGTGCGTATATTTCAACATGGCGTCCCAAGTATATCCCGGAAGAGTGTAATAATACGCCGGATCAAGCCCATAACTTTCAATACACGTATCACGGAAATTTTCGAAAATATCTGCTAATAACAAGACATCCGTTTTCAAATACAAATCGCTATATTCACCAAGCGTTTGAATGGAAAACCGCTCCCAGACATTCTCAGCGTGAATGTACTCGCTCGCGCTGATCGTTTCCCCGGTCAAGGAACTGTAAAATGAGTCGCGCGGCGGCAAACACGTGTCTTCCAATCTGCTGACATGATCAATGTATTCGTACGGGAAGACACCTTTTCGTGTTAATAATGTAAAATCATCCATCGGTAGGCCACCAAATTGTGAGCGTAAAATTTTCAGTTTGTCCGTCGTTAAAAATGATGCCAATTTCTCAAGACTTGTGGTTAGAAATTTATATGAATCGATGAAGCGTTATTTAATTTGGTTTTTTGTTTCTTCGGTAGTAGTTTGAACAGTTTTCGTGAACGAAATATATTTTTCTTTTGTTATTGGAAGCACGTAAGTTTTCCCTTCGAACGCGGTGGCCACTTCCTTGATTATAAAATGTGCATCATAGCCAGACAAATTGTGAAAAACTACCGGGATGAAAAATGATTGTTTGAAATTTAGATTGCAATTCGAATGGGCGAGGCCTCTGTAACGCCCAGTTAAATGACAATGATCGCGAACTCGTGTATCGGTTTGTGCAAAATCTTCTTCACATATGTGACACTTAATCGCGCTTCGAAATTCAAGCTCCTCGTTGGATGTTAACTGTACCATGGGGATATTTGAAGATAAAATATCTTTTACATGCAAAGCTGCATTTTTTAGTTCTTCGACGAACCATGCAATGCAATCGCTACTACGGTGCGATTCATATCTGCATAACGATTGATCGTATGAACAATGTACGTAGTATGCGATACTAGAAACCTCGTGGTGTTGGTACATGTTTTCTTCATTCGTTTTCGCAAGAACGCACTCAAGATCGGCGTATATTACGAATGGAAGTCGCTCCTTATGATTGAAGTTTTTAAAAGTGAGCCACTTGTTCGCATCGTTCGGTAGACGGACGGCACAGTCGTTGATCTGGCCACAGTCCACAGTGTGCCCTTGCAATTTTTGCTCCGAATGAAAGTAGTGTAGACATCTGCGAAAATAAACAAAAAAATCAGTTCCGAACTAATTATTTTGATACATTAAATCATATCAAATCTACGTACCTATCGAAAATATATTTCTGTCCATAGTGTTTAGTCAACTGTGAGCTGACGAGCCTTGATAAATTCTTGATCCACGCGAAATGTCCAACGATGTTTTGCTGCGGATCTTCCACGTAGAGCAAATTGACATGCTTTTCTCTCTTTTGCTCACTCACGCGAATTGGAAGAGTACTATCGTTCTCAATGGTGTATACATTGATTGAAATGTCATTACGAATTTCAAATTTTTTTATTTGATTCAGAGTCATTGGAAACTCAATGTCTTGAACATTTAGCACTGTCGAGTAGTGCGGGTATGAAGATTCACGCGCACTGTCACGTTGGGCTGGATAAAGAGCAGCGACTACGGACCATGCGAAACATGCTTGATCACTCGATTTCACATTAACAACTGCTCTTTTCAGCATTATCGACCGCGATAACATTATGTGGCATCCCGCACGCATTGGATTATATTTATTTATATTCATAGTCAAGTTATATATTCGTGACAATGCCCACCCACTGTCGCGTTCCTGAAACTCTTCGAGTGATGTCGAAATGGGCTCAATAACTCTTTGATCGTACCACTCGCGTAAATCAGACGTATTGAAAAGTTCATAGTTTTTAGTATTAATGCTTTTATTTGCACGCTTGTCACCCGCCACAAATTCGCCGTTAAAAACGGTATTAATTTTCACACTACCATGATTGTTGATAATGGTTTGAACGCGTGAAAGCACGACATCACTAGCGTCTTTGAGAAATTGTTGAAGTTCGATGTGGTTGTGATTTATGACTACACCAGTCAAGATACGACCCTCGAATGCCGTATCAATTTCTCGCCATATGAATCCATGATTGTCATGTCCAGCACCCGTGTGTATGAAACGCTGACGCGCCGAATTCTTGAAGCCTTCAAGTTGCGCAATTTGGGCTACCAACGATTGACGATTTCCAATCGATAATCGCGGTCGTTTAATTCGACTTTGTTCTTCTAACGACTCGATATACTCGTCACATCATTGTTCCCACACAATGTACTCTTCGACCGAACTAATTTGAGCCTCTTGCTCGCAAAGATTTTTTTCAATATTATCCGTCATGTCTCTGCGCGAGGCACTCCGCGATCAATTCAAACATTGACTGAAAGTGTGTACCTCTCAATCACGATTTTTATTCCATTTCTATAACAACTGCATCCTTGGTGCCGTGTGCATTTTTTCGCTATATATTTTTCTGCAGACTTCACGATTTTGCTGACATGAACGTCTTCGACGGGATTCACGAAGCGCTCGCAGAATCAATCGCATAATTTTATTCTTTCGTGAATATCTCAGGCATTTTGACCTTGAGATGACACGTAATGCTGAATCGACATTTTAACGGTGCTTTTTTTCCTATGTACGCTGAAAGTGTGTACCTCTCAATCACGATTTATATTCCATTTCTATAACAGCTGCATCCTTGGTGCCGTGTGCATTTGTTCATTATACATTTTTCTACAGACTTTTAGATTTTTGCTGACATCAACTTTTTCGACGAGATCCGCGAAGCGCTTGCAATATCATTCGCATAATTTTATTCTTTTGCGAATGTCCCAGGCATTTTGGCCTTGAGATGCAATAGATGTTCGAAGACGTGCGCGGCGGTTTTTTTTTGGATTTCACCCAAACAAACCCAATTGCTTTAATCGTTGAATGTCTAAAGTGTATATGTCTATATACATGCAGATGAGTCGCTCTATCTCACATGCATGCGATGCGGTCGCTCCATCTCTCATTCTCGCTCTCTCTCATGCATACGTGTAATCCGATCGCTTGTCTCAGCGACACGGGTCAACCAACTTGGCTCTCTGGCGACAGTCGCTACATGATAAAATCGATAAAGTAAACAATATAAGGCAAAATAAATCAACAATTAATTTTATATAAAGATCAATAATCGATTATCAATAATCGATGATCAATTAATCGATAATCGATATATACCCCCCTCCTCCGCTCCAACGATTTCCCCCTTCCCGCGTGACGTCAGCCACTCCTCCGAGTCCCCCTCCCCGCGTGACGTCATACCTCGCCCCGCGTGACGTCATACCCCTCCCCGCGTGAACCCCCCGCCCCGCACCCCCCTCAGAGGACCAGCGTTAGAACTCTCATAGCTATACTACTTTCTAGTAAATTTGCTTAGCTTTTATATAAAAAGTTATTTCACTTCTTTTGTACGTTTGAATAGAAAAAGTAATCATGTAAAGTATCGTTTGAAAAAAATCATAAGTTTTTCGGGGTTAATTAGAATTTTGTAGATAGTGAAACGACGGATAATTTCTTCGAGGGCATTTTTCATTATTTGGCGTTTTTTTTACTTGTTCGAGCTTCTTGAGGAGATTTCATATCTGTTTGAAATAAATATATACAGGGCTACGGGATTGATCACGATCCCTTGAAAGGATTACAGGACATTTTCCGCTGTCAAATAACCTAAAAATGTTTTATGCAAAAGTCAACCAATTTCGAGATATTATTTTTATGATTAAACTATAAAAATGAATATAGTATTACCTAACTGTATACAAACCATCTATATAAATGAATATCGACGTGAATACTAGAGTATAGCAGATACGCCGAACCAACAGTACGAGGACCCAACAGTATTGCTCCGCCCCGATGACCGAGATCGGGGTGGAGCTATCGAGAAATCGCCACAGGTTCACAAATCATCCGAGTTTGAGGACGTGACAATTTAGCGTTTGTAGGCAAAAGTGTTGAACTTTCGTGCTTCACTTTGGTCCCACACTGCTCAGGGAATCGAGGATTTGAGGGGTAATGACAATGGCTGCGGACCATCGGAAAATATGCTATCTGCGATTTTTTCACGAATAAACAGCGAGGTATTCCTGCGAAGAGCAAATAAACTTGAGTTTTTAGTTTTAAGGCTTTCTCCGGAAGCCACATACTCTTCTCAAACTTGAGTTTATTGCATCGGAGCCGTTGGCTCTTTGACATGTCCGCGAGCTGGAAGGAATGCAAAGGAAAATCGTGGCAAATGACAGAATACGTAAATTGTATACGTAAAAATACGTTAATATAGTTTCCAGCGATATGATCAGGCTATCAAAATTCCAGAATACACGATAATGTCCATATGATCGCGGATACGGGAAAATTGCGTCGATGTTAAAGAATTAGTGAACTGCGCGTGCCGCCGTCGTAGCGTCGAAGCGACACTTGGCATCGTCGTCGGTGAGAACTTGTCGAGTCTCACTTTCACCGTCAGCAAACTTACTCATTCATTTTTGTCAATGGTGCTTTTGTTCCACGATAAGGTTTCTTTGGGTTTGGGTTTGTTTGGTGTCTATAAGTTTTGGGTTTGTTTGAGTGTGTTTGGCTCTTGGAAACGCCGAGAAACTTCAAGCGTAGAAGAACGATGGTAAATCAATCTAACAAGACAAACCGAGGAAATAGAGTACCTGGGAATCTTTATAGACAATAATATAAAAAATTAAAGTAATTTTTAAAACTTTATAGACAAATTTTTTAAACTTTATAGACGTTCAACGATGTATAACCTATACCGGCTTTGAAATGTTCAACACACTTCCAGCGGCGATAAAAAAGGCGAACAATGTGAAAGAATTTAAGCGAGCGGTAAAAGAACATGTGAAAAGAAGCGAGGGATAGAGGCGATAAATAGGATTGTCACGACCCAAAACTTTTAATGATTTTTCCATCATTATTTTTATAATTGTTCATTTATTCATTTTTATTATCATTCATTTATTTGCTGACGCCTCGTGTCTCTGCGCGGTGTATGGTGTGAAACGCCTTAAACCAAGACCGGATGCGCCCGATCGGCTATCGCTGATTAGGCATCGCCTAATCGGCGGAGTCTGATCGCGAGATCCCAGGAGCGAGCAAGTTTCCGTGGACGTTGCCAAGAACCTCACCGGGCTGATCTCTGTAATTATCGACGTCACAAAAAAAATGTTTCAAACAAAATTTGTACCGTACGCAAGGGGTCATCAAATGCGACCATTTTTTATCTCAGTGGAGGCGCTGTCGCACAGTAAAGGTCACCTCCACTTTTTTAAATGGGACGGTAAATTTTTTTCAACTATCTTGTAGAGCATCGAAAACTGCATAAAAAACATTCAGGGGTAAAAGTCGTTCAAGGTCATTTAAGATAAAAAAGTGACATGAACTTTATTTTTATGTGAAATTACCTTTATTCACAGTAGATGTTCAAAGTGATTGCCATTGGAATCAATGCAGTATTGCAATCTCCTCATCACGGATTCTGTAGAATTTCTTATCACTTCGGCACTTATCGAATCACAGGCTCGAGGGATTCTCTTTCGCATATCATCCGGCGTAGGTGGACGTTCTTTATAAACAAGATCTTTCAAGTATCCCCACAAGACAAAATCCAGAGGCGTCAAGTCTGGCGAGCGAGCCGGCCACGATGCAGCTCCTCCGCGTCCAATCCAACAATTTGGAAATCTCTTTTACAATTCATTTCTAGCTATCAGCGAAAAATGAGCTGGACATCCATCGTGTTGATACCACATTCTGTTTCTTGTTTCTAAAGGTATTTCTTTCAATAACGGACCTAATGTTTCTTGAAGGAATGTGGTGTACTTCCTACCATTAAGATTCCCTTCGATGAAATAAGGGCCTATGATTCTATCCCCAATAATCCTACACCATACATTAACCAACCACGGTCTTTGGTGTGCAACTTGCCGCAGCCAATATTGATTTTCAGTTGACCACAAATGCATTTTATGCAAGTCAATATTTTTCTGATTCGTAAATGTTGCCTCATCAGTGAATAAAATGCGATTAATGAATGAGTCATATCTCTGAATCTGGCGTTGAGCCCATCGGCAGAATTCAGTGCGATTCATGAAATCCGTACCTGTTAATTCCTGGTGGAGACTGATGTGGTAAGCATGATATTTATGACGGTGTAGAAACGTAGAATTATTCTTTGGCTTACGCCAGATTCGCTCGCCATTTGACGAGAGCTCGCACAAGGGTCTTGATGAACGGCGGCAAGAATACCAATTTTCGTTTCTTCGTTAGTAACTCGCTTTTGTCGGTTAGTTTCCCGACGGGTTAAGGATCCAGTTGTCCTACAGTTTAATGTAGAAAATTTGAAATGTACGGCGTGTAGGATGAGAACGTTCAGGAAATCTTTCGGTGTATAAGTCTCTAGCTCTCACTGCATTTTTCTGACATTCTCCGTAAATTAAAAGCATATCAGTTTGCTCTTCAAAAGAATACATCATTTACATTCGCTTGATTAATTAATTCTAGTCTCACCAAACCGGTGCGATGGTCTAGTGGTTAGCGTGCTCGCCACTAAACCAGCGGACCGGGAGGTCCCGGGCAGTGTAGCCAGATCGCGCGCAAAAGTTACCCCCTCTCTAGTCTCTTGCGCGCCCATCACACAATCATAGTAGCGCGTGTCCGTGAGCGAGCGACGCTCGGACGTTTTCGGGAAAAGCCGAGCGCCACCGAAGTTTCCCGCCCGCGCCTTCGGCAGCTACACCAACACATGGACGCTGAGCACGTTCATGTGCGGCCAAGCCGAAACGAAGGATTCGAGGGAAAAAGCAATCTGAGCACGACTCGCACGTGACGTCACCCGACGGCACGAGCGAGGTTTTTATATGATTTCAATGCTTATTTACCTCTTGATTCTCTGCGTTATTAATGTATACAAAAAAATGTATCGCACACTCTCATCACTTATTTTTTTCAGTTTATACGTTAATTTAAATATATTAATAAATCTAAATTACAACTTATTTATCTTCTAAAATATTGTTGACGCTTTACTCACACCCGTCCTTATGCCAAATAAATTATAATTCATAAAGGTAAGCGGAAATATATTTATATTCGTGATATTATATCAATTCTCATAGCTCTCATATGAAAAAAAAACACCAAAAAAGAACTTCAAAACCTTCGATTGCAACGAACCAAGAACATACATCTTCACATTTTCAATCATGACGAATTTTTAAGAACAATATCATCACGAACATATCTGAACCAAAACAATATACATCACCTAAATTATCAAAACCTAAATCAAACAACACAAAATCACAACATCTTATACTCAACCCTTACTAATAGACAACAGGACACAAATAATAATCTTTTCACTAATCCTCTGAATAATATAAATTCGACAATCGCATTAAATAAAACAAAATAATTGCTTATAAACCTCTCAAATATAGATATTCCGCTACACATTTCCACATCCTTGTCTCTAGGTGAAAAATTTTGTTTTCCTTACCTCAAACTCTCAAACATAAAAACTTATATCCACAAATCAATCTCCGGATTTGAGTCCAAATTAGATTTTTTACTCGACAAACCTAGACAAATCGAAATTAGAAGCACATTCACTAAAATCTTAAGTAAAATAAATATTCCAACATCATTTTCCAACACTAATCAAATTATGAAACACACGTCCTCATTCTTAAAAAACAACCCTCAACTTTTAGTTACACGAACTGACAAAGGAAATTCAACAGTCATTCTTAACAAATCAGATTACATTACAAAAACTCATAATTTACTCGCAGATTCCTCAACGCACAAATTAACAAATAGAAATCCCATCAACACTCTACAAAAAAGCATTAACAATAAATAGTCCAACACATAAACTAGCTAAATTTATACACTGTAAACGTTCTATATTAATCAATACGACTAATTCGCACGTCAAAGATAGTTTCCACCTAAAACCTCCACTTTCTAACAGCTCAATTCCACTCAACTACAAATTGGTCTCGTTTAATGTTGTTTCTCTCTATACCAACATCCCATTACAACTTGTTATTCAAAGCCTTCAAAAAAGATAAAATCTATTTTCAAAAACATTTCCTTTAAACGAAATAATTAAAGCCATAGAATACATCATGTTCTCAACTTTCTTTACAGTTCAAAATAAAATTTACCAACAAATCTCAGGGTTACCAATAGGCTCACCCCTGGCTCCAATACTATCTAACATCGTCATGATTGATCTTGAAACAAATTGTCTGGAAAAATAAAAAATTTCGTTACCACTATATAAAAGATATGTTGATGATATTATTATTGCTCTACCATCAGACAAATTTGAATCCACCAAAAAGATTCTTAACTCATATAACTCAAAATTACAATTTACATCAGAAAATGAAGTAGATAAAAAAATCCCGTTTCTTAATATACTTTTAATCCATAAACAAAATTCAATTATCACAAATTGGTATAGGAATCCAACCTGGTCAGGCAGATTCATAAATTTCTTTTCACACCACCCACTTTCCCAAAAAAGCCATAATTTACATGCTAGTTGACAGAGCAATGAAGTCATCTCATCCTTCATTTCACAAAGAAAACCTTAAACTTATTAGTGACACGATGACACAAAATTGCTATCCGATCTCTTTCACAGAAGAAATAATAAAACATGGACTTTCCACAATCAACAATCAAAAAAAGAATAACAACAATTTTGATTCTTCCAGACTAATAAATGTTCCTTACACAAAAAAAACATCCATCATCAACTAATTCGTCTTTTTCAACAATACAACATAACGGCTACGTCACATCTGACCCGACGACAAAATATCCGCGACAAAATATCCGCGACAAAATATCCGCGACAAAATATCCGAGGACAAAATATCCGAAAGACAAAATATCCGAAAGATAAAATATCCGAAAGACAAAATATTCTCATGACAAAACATCCGCGAGACAAAATCCTAAATCTCGTCCACCACATCAACAGGGTCGCGCGCAAAACACCTTTGTGGGGTGTGTGAGATAGTGGCGTAGGGGCATAATACGAGCTTCTTCATTGCACTTATTTCTTTATTGTAAAGTTTTTGTACACTTTAAACTGTAGCACTACTGACACTACAAACTGACAGCACTACTGACACTACAAACTGACAGAATAAATTTCAACGGCATGACTGTAAACTTTAAACTGTACAGTGTTACAGAGTGGGGTGTGTGAGATAGTTTGTACTGTGTAATTTGTTGTACAGTAATGTAATGTCTGTACAGTTTACACTGTAATGTCTGTACAGTTTAAAGTGTACACCTTTGTGGGGTGTGTGAGATAGTGGGGTGGGGGCATAATACGAGCTTCTTCATTGCACTTATTTCTTTATTGTAAAGTTTTTGTACACTTTAAACTGTAGCACTACTGACACTACAAACTGACAGCACTACTGACACTATAAACTGAAAGCACTACAAACTGACAGAATAAATTTCAACGGCATGACTGTACACTTTAAACTGTACCACTACATACACAGCAGAGAGAAAAACATTGACTGACTCATGAAGCCAGTTGTCCTAGTTTAAGAGTAATAACGTTAATCATAGATTTAATTACCGACAGCGGATATAATATCAGCAGATATTTTGTCTTGCGGATATTTTGTCATGAGGATATTTTATCCTGCGGATATTGTATCGTCGGATATTTTGTCGCGGATATTTTGTCATCGAGTCAAAACGCGTGTTACCAACATAACATCAATCACAAACAATAAACACAACATTTCATCGATTACTGGCTTCACCAAAGACAAAATAAATAATAACCAAAAATCCAACATAGTTTACAAAATCGATTGTAAGGACTGCAATGCCACATACATCGGCCAAACCAAAAGATACCTTGAAACCAGAATAAAAGAACATAAAAATAGCCTAAAACATACTACCACAATACACACAGCCTGCAATAGAACAAAAACATGACTTTCAATTCGACAATGTAAAAATTTTAAACAATGAAAATTGACTCAAAAAAGACTAATTCTAGAAATAATCCAAATTAAGGCAGACTCCAACGCCATAAATTTTAGAACTGACATACAAAAACTAAGCTCGATCTATAACTCTATTATATAACTATTAAAATATTTTACAATACTTTACTTGACATAACAATTTAAAAATTATTGACACTATAATTTAATTTTAAATACTCTTAACATGACGCACCAATTTTATTTCTCCCCCGATTCGCAAAATAAAGACTCTAATAAGCTTCACGAAATTGAGACACCACTCAGTTTCTCTCGAACTCTCCGTGATCACACAACTCAATATGTAACTGAGATATGAAAATTTCGAGTTTTTGTTTATTTCTGAAGAAAATTTTTTAAATCTTAAACTCAATAGGTAATCATCACAGTCATTTGATACTTTATTAAAATTTCTTTTAAATCAATCACGTACATTAAATTTTCACAATTAAAACACCAAACTTTCTTATAATTATTAATCCCTTACAGATGATAAAAATCGCTAAAAACGATAAATTCTTCCATCTATTGAGTATACTCCAGCAAAACAGTATTTACTTCCATAAATACTGTCTTTTGAAATAACCTTCAAATATAAGCAAAAGCTAGAAACATCAACAACATCGAGGTTAGTCGTTTCTCATATTCCATTTATTTATAACTCCATTGTATAATAAACCACACTCTCACATATTACTCATTTCAAACACCGATGAATAAGAAGAATTAACGGAATACAAGAACTTATGTATATCAAATAAATATAGTTATAACCAAAACAGAATTAACATAACAGTTATACAAAACGACACAACAATTTTATAACACAATCATAACATAAAACATTCGTGTATTTAATTCCTTCAAACTTGATTTGTAAAATTTCTGTATCAAAATTGATAGAGAAAAATATAATTTCTGAAGAGGACCCGAACCATAGGGTCGAAACGTAAGAAAGCATCATTTATTTCCATCGCTGACCTTGGAAAACCTCTATTGGCCGGACTGAAGCCGAATCTTCAACTAGCAACTTGTCATCAACACCCCGCACACATCTTTAACTCATTAACTCTCATACTTTCATCAAGCGATAAAGTATTATCCCCAAAAACAAGCCAATCATCCATCCGGCCGTGAATCGTGAGTACCAGAAAGTGCACATATTCTACAAGCGATGAGATGGTCCCGTTGGTAGCGTTCCTGACTTCGGTCTGCAGAGGCGCGGGAACGTCCCCGTGCTCAGTACTTTTTTTTAAATTTATTATTACTATTAATTCTTATTTGATTAGTTATCATTATTATTTTAATTAGTTATCTTATAGTGTCGAAAAATTTATTGCGCATTCCGACCGCTGATTTTATTAGATTGTACGTTAATTTAAATGTAATAATAAAACTAAATTACAACTTATTTATCTTCTAAAAAATTGTTTATGCTTTACTCACACCCGTCCTTATGCCAAATAAATTGTAATTCACAAAAGTAAGCGGAAATATATATATATATATATATATATATATATATATATATATATTCGTATTATTATATTCATTCTCATACATTCATCAACCGATAAAACATAATCTCCAAAAACAAGTCAATCATCTATCCGGCCGTGAATCGTAAGTGCCAGAAAGTGCATTTTTAACACAAGCGATAAGATGGTCCCGTTGGTAGCGTTCCTAGCTTAGGGGCGCGGGATCGTTCCCCTCACTCAGTGCTTTTCTGTTTTTTTTAAATTATTTTTTTCTTTTTGTATGGGTCGAATTGTTTATACGTGAAACACGCTCATTGAAAGAACATTATTCTGAAAATAGGAAAACTGTTCATGATGTTTTACGATTAAATTTTTGTTGTTCTGTCAATGGTGAGTGTTCACAAATGAACAATTCACCTCATTACAATGAAAATTACCTGTAAATGTAAAAACATACAAAAATGCCACTTTCTGGCACTTACGATTCTCGGCCGGATAGATGATTGGCTTTTTTTGGGGATAATGCTTTATCGGTTGATGAAAGTTTGAGAATGAATATAATAATACGAATATAAATATATTTCCGCTTACTTTTATGAATTGCAATTTATTTGGCATAGGGACGGATGTGAGTAAAGCGTAAACAATTTTTTAGAAGATAAATAAGTTGTAATTGAGATTTATTATTACATTTAAATTATTGTACAAACTAGTGAAATGAGCGGTCGGAGTGCTCGATAAATTTTTCGACACTAAAAGATAACTAATTAAAATAATAATCATAACTAACAAAAATAATCAAATAACAGTTAATAGTAATAATAATTTTAAAAAAGCACTGAGCGCGGGGAACGTCCCGCGTCCCTGCGGACCGAAGCCAGAAACGCTACCAACGAGACCATCTCATCGCTTGTAGAATATGTGCACTTTCTGGTACTGACGATTCGCGGCCGAATGGATGATTGGCTTGTTTTTGGGGATAATGCTTTATCGCTTGATGAAAGTATGAGAATTAATGAGTCAAAGATGTGTACGGCCATGTTGATGACAAGTTGCTAGTTGAAGATTCGGCTTCAGTCCGGCCAATAGAGGTTTTCCAAGGTTAGCGATGGAAATAAATGATGCTTTCTTACGTTTCGACCCTTTGGTTCGGGTCCTCTTCAGAAATTATATTTTTCTCTATAAATTTTGGTACACAAATTTTACAAATCAAGTTTGAAGGAATTAAATACACGAATGTTTTATGTTATGATTGTGTTATAAAATTGTTGTGTCGTTTTGTATAACTGTTATGTTAATTCTGTTTCGGTTATAACTATATTGATTTGATATGCATAAGTTCTTGTATTGCGTTAATTCTTCTTATTCATCGGTGTTTGAAATGAGTGATGTGTGAGAGTGTGGTTTATTATACTATGGAGTTGTAAAGAAATGAAATATGAGAAACGACTAACCTCGATGTTGTTGATGTTTCTAGCTTTTACTTATATTTGGAAGGTTATTTCAAAAGACAGTATTTATGGAAGTAAATACTGTTTTGCTGGAGTATACTCAACAGATGGAAGAATTTATCGTTTTTTAGCGATTTTTATCATCTGTAAGGGATTAATAATTATAAGAAAGTTTTGTGTTTTATTTGTGAAAATTTAATGTACGTGATTGATTTAAAAGAAATTTTAATAAAGTATTAAATGACTATGATGATTACCTATTGAGTTTAAGATTTAAAAAATTTTCTTCCAAAATAAACAAAAACTCGAAATTTACATTACTCAGTTACATATTGAGTTCTGTGATCACGGAGAGTTCGAGAGAAACTGAGTGGTGCCTTAATTTCGTGAAGCTTATTAGAGTCTTTATTTTGCGAATCGGGGGAGAAAGATCCTTTAGGTAGTGACGTGTCAAAAGAAATAAAATTGGTGCGTCATATTAAGAGTATTTAAAATTAAGTTATAGTGTCATTAATTTAAAAATTGTTCTGTCAAGTAAAGTATTGTAAAATATTTTAATAGTTACATAATAGCGTTATAGATCAAGCTTAGTTTTTGTATGTCACTTCTAAAATGTATGGCGTTGGAGTGTGCCTTACTTTGGATCATTTTTAGGAATAGTCTTCTTTGAGCCAATTTTCATTGTTCAAAATGTTTACATTGTCGAATTGAAAGGCATGTTTTTGTTCTATTGCATGTTTTGTTAAGGCTGTGTGTATTGGGGTAGTCTGTTTTAGGCCATTTTTATGTTCTTTTATTCTGTTTTCAAGGTATCTTTTGGTTTGGCCGATGTATGTGGCATTGCAATCCTTGCAATCGATTTTGTAAACTATGTTGGATTTTTGGTTGTTATTTATTTTTTCTTTGGTGGAGCCAGTAATCGATGAAATGTTGTGTTTATTGTTTGTGACTAATGTTATGTTGTATTGTTGGAAAAGACGAATTAGTTGATGATGGATGTTTTTTTGTGTAAGGAACATTTATAAGTCTGGAAGAATCAAAATTGTTGTTATTCTTTTTTTGATTGTTGATTGTCGAAAGCCGATGTTATATTATTTTTTCTGTGAATGAGATCGGATAGCAAATTTGAGTGATCGTGTTACTAATCAGTTTGACGTTTTCTTTGTGAAATGAAGGATGAGATAATTTTATTGCTCTGTCAACTAGCATGTAAATTATGGCTTTTTTTAGGAAAGTGGGTGGTGTGAAAAGATATTTATGAATCTGCCTTACCAGATTGGTTTCCAATACCAATTTGTGATAACTGAATTTTGTTTATGGATTAAAAGTGTATTAGTACAGTCGTGCTGTATATTGGAATCGGAAAAAATTAGAAGGCTAGTTTTTTGACAGGTGATTTTGTAGGTGCCACGGGTGCTAAAACCAAGTTTGCCTAAAAATCGGGGAGTAGGGTTTTTTTAGGGGATGGGGAATGCCCATGCCAAATGCCAAATGGGAATGCCAAACTACAACCCCCACGAGGTCGGCGCCGGGAGACAAAATGTTCAGAAAAATCCGAGTTTTATTTTTGTCCATAGCGCCGAAGTCGTGGAAGCTCATTTTGGGGGTGAAAATGTGGGGTGAAATTTTGAAAAATCAGGTTTCATTCGATAACTCTTTAGGACCAATTCATACAATTTTTGTTCAAATGGAAACGTTGTAGCCCTTGAAAAGATGCGTCCATCGAGTACTCGATCAACCCTCCCCAAAAATATCTTCACCCCCAAAAAAATTGTTGAAGAATTAAGAAAATAATTGTTTATTGAATAACTCAAAAACAATCGATTTTTCGGGGATGGATCAAATATACGAAATGTAGAGAATAATTTTCTCTATATTTTCTTTCCTATGCACAACTTTTGAATTTTGCTTTTTCGAACCCCTCTCAGGGGTTGAAAATTCAAAATGAAACTCTGGGAAAACCATTGACCGAAACTAAAAAGATACGAGTTTGGCGCTGTGGACAAAAATGTAGCTGAGGGTTCAAGCTACAAATTCTTCCACGGCGGCGAATTCGTGCCGTCAATAGTTTTCCCAGAATTTTATTTTGAATGTTCAACCCCCGAGAAGGGTTGGAAAATCCAAATTCAAGGGTGGTCCATAGCAACGAAAATATAGAGAAAATTATTCTCTACATTTCGTACATTTGAACCATACTGAAAAAACCGATTGTTTTTGAGTTATTCAATAATCTATTTTTTTGGTTTTTTAAACCATTTTTCGGGGGTGAATATATTATCGGAGAGTGATGATTGAATGCTCAATCGACGCGTCTTTTCAAGGACTACAACGTTCCCATTTTAACAAAAAACGTACGATTTTTTTCTAAAGAGTTATTGAATTAAAACCGATTTTTCAAAATTTCGCCCCACTTTTCACCCTCAAAATGAACTTCCACGAGTTCGGCGCTGTGGACAAAACTAAATCCCGGATTTTTCTGAACATTTTGTCTCACGACGCCGACATCGTAGGGATTGTAGTTTGGCATTAATCCACCCCCATCTCCTTTCATCCCCTAAAAAAGAACCCTACACCCCGATTTTTAGGCAAACTTGGATTTAGCACCCGCGGCACCTACAAAATCACCTGTCAAAAAACTAGCCTTCTTCTAATTTTCTCCGATTCCGGGGTTTTTCAGCGACAGCACGACTGTACTATATCAAGAAACGGGATTTTTTATCTACTTCATTTTCTGATGGAAATTGTAATTTTGAGTTATATGAGTTAAAAATCTTTTTGGTGGATTCAATTTTATCCGTTGGTAGAGCAATAATAATATCATCAACATATCTTTTATATAGTGGTAATGAAAATTTTAATTTTTCCGGACAATTTGTTTGGGTTTGTAGTTGATTTGTAGTTGAGTGGAATTGAGATGTTAGAAAGTGAATGTTTTAGGTGGAAACTATCTTTGACGTGTGAATTTGTCGTATTGATTAATTTAGAAAGTTTAGATTGTATAAATTCAGCTAGTTTATGCGTTGGACTATTTATTGATGATACTATTGGACGAAGTGGATAATTATTTTTATGAATTTTTCGCATCCAATAGAGACGAGATAGGTTGCAATTTTCAGCTTTTAAGTATTTGTATTTCGTTTCATCAATGATTTTTAGGGTTTACCATCTGGAGAGAATATTGTTAATGCCTTTTTGTAGAGTGTTGATGGGATTGCTATTTGTTAATTTGTAAGTTGAGGAATCTGCGAGTAAATTATGAGTTTTTGTAATGTAATCCGATTTGTTAAGAATGACTGTTGAATTTCCTTTGTCAGCTCGTGTAACTAAAAGTTGAGGGTTGTTTTTTAAGAATGAGGACGTGTGGTTTATAATTTGATTAGTATTGGAAAATGATTTTGGAATATTTATTTTGTTTAAGATTTTAGTGAATCTGGTTCTAATTTCGATTTGTCTAAGTTTGTCGAGTAAAAAATCTAATTTGGACTCAAGTTCGGAGATTAATTTGTGGATATGAGTTTTTATGTTTGAGAGTTTGAGGTAAGGAAAACAAAACTTTTCACCTAGAGACAAGATGGTGGAAATGTGTAGCGGAATATCAATGTTGGAGAGATTTATAAGCCATTCTTTCGTTTTATTTAATGTGATTGTCAAATTTATATTATTCAGAGGATTAGTGAAAAGATTATTATTTGTGTCCTGTTGTCTATTAGTAAGGGTTGAGTATAAGATGTTGTGATTTTGTGTTGTTTGATTTAGGTTTTGATAATTTAGGTGATGTATATTGTTTTGGTTCAGATGTGTTTGTGATGATATTGTGCTTAAAAATTCGTCATGATTGAAAATGTGAAGATGTATGTTCTTGGTTCGTTGAAATCTAAGGTTGTGAAGTTTTTTTGTTTTTTGTTTTTCATATGAGAGTTTTCATATGAGAGCTATGAGAATTAATATAATAATACGAATATAAATATATTTCCGCTTACTTTGATGAATTATAATTTATTTGGCATAAGGACGGGTGTGAGTAAAGCGTAAACAATATTTTAGAAGATAAATAAGTTGTAATTTAGATTTATTATTATATTTAAATTAAAGTATAAACTGAAAAAAATCAGCGATGAGAGTGTGCGATACATTTTTTTGTATACATTAATAACGCAGAGAAACAAGAGCTAAATAAGCATTGAAATCATCTAAAAGCCTCGCTCGTGCCGTCGGGTGACGTCACGCGCGAGTCGTGCTCAGATTGCTTTTTCCCTCGAATCCTTCGTTTCGGCTTGGCCGCACATGAACGTGCTCGGCGTCCATGTATTGGTGTAGCTGCCGAAGGCGCGGTTGGGAAACTTCGGTGTCGCTCGGCTCTTCCCGAAGACGTCCGAGCGTCGCTCGCTCACGGACACGCGCTACTATGATTGGGTGATGGGCGCGCAAGAGACTAGAGAGAGGGTAACTTTTGCGCGAGATCTGACTGCACTGGTCCCGGGTTCGAATCCCAGTCGCGTACATTTCGTCGTGAAATGTTTTTCTTCGGCATTTCGCGGCGAAATAGGACTAGTTCCACGACTGGGGGGCGAACTCGATGACCGGCTGTATTGGTGTAGGTTTTCCGCAGTTTCCGTATACCCATGACACAAATGTCATGATGAATATAATACAGAGGGGGAAGTCGGCTGCGGCCGCAAGAGGGGGGTACAGGGAGAAAGATGGAGAAAAAGGAGTAAACAGTAGAGGAAAGAAACGGACACAATGAGGGAAAAGAATAGGTAACAAACGCGAAAAGCGTGTACCTAAGGAAAAAACCAATAAAAAAAATACTAGTCTCACCATTCTTACTATCGTTATCTTGGGTTTGTTTGGGCAAAACATTGTACAATGTTCCGTGTACATTGTAGGTTTGGTTCCGTTGTTTACATACAAGACAATGGCAAGACTTCGGCGACGAGTGCCGAAGTGATAAGAAATTCTTGATGAGGAGATTGCAATTCTGCATTGATTCCAATGGCAATCACTTTGAACATCTACTGTGAATAAAGGTAATTTCACATAAAAATAAAGTTCATGTCACTTTTTTATCTTAAATGACCTTGAACGCCTTTGACCCCTAAATGTTTTTTATTCAGTTTTCGATGCTCTACAAGATAGTTGAAAAAAATGTACCGTCCCATTTAAAAAAGTGGAGGTGTCCTTTGTGCTACAGCGCCTCCACCGAGATTAAAAAAATGGTCGCATTTGATGACCCCTTTCGTATGGTACAATTTTTTTCAAACATTTTTTGTGACGTCGATAATTACAGAGATATTCAAGGTGGCAACAGTTAGTGCCTCACCCTGTATATTTGGAGCAGTAAAGCCGTATAGCTCAGTTTGTATCGTTCGCTCAAAGAAGCAAGACGTGCAGTCACTGCTGAGAGAGTTTGGATAGTTTTGTATATGTATGCGTGTTATATCCGCTGTTTTTATTTTTCGGCTTAATCCAATATTAATTAGTGAATTGTGCATAGAACTTGTGCATTATATTTGTCGAAAACAGAAGCAGAAAGCAAAAAGATGGAGGAATTGTCGAGAGCTGAGTTTTTGAGGTAACGTAAATATAATAAATACAATGCTTGTATTATATATTTTATATTATTATAAGTGTAATATTATTGTAAAGCATGAATTTATTTATTATTTTTTAAATTGAGTTACGCGTAAAAAGATGAGTACTTAAAGAGATTACTCGGCGAAGAAGATGACAACATGCATTCCTCAAGAAATGAAATCGTCGAACTCAAGACCGTTATTGTCAACGGTTTTTGGATTTCACGAGAAGATTGCCATCTGTTCGTATGTTCCGAAGAAAAACAAAGCGGTGATTCTTCTCAGTACGATGCACAATGATGCTACGATCTGCGATGCATTTCACCAGAAACCAGAAATTATTTTGTTTTACAACAAAACCAAAGCTAGCGTTGATACTATGGACCGAATGTGCATGAGATATTCCACCCAACGGCGAACGCGCAGATGGCAGCTAGCTTTCTTTTACAATATTTTGGATATCGTCGGTGTTACTGCGTACGTTACTTACTATGGAAATAATGATATGCTTGCAAAAAAAAGTAACAAACGCAAACTTCTTCTACGCCAGCTCTCAGAAGAACTAGCCATCCCAATGATAGAAGAGCGATTTTCTAACCAGCTAGTCATGCGAAATCATGCAACGAAAATCGCAATCGAAAGGTACTATAAAAGGCCAGTAACAGAAGTGGTAATTGATAACAACGATCAACGAGACGCTAGTGGTAGAAAAGTTGTAGTTGGATGATGCCACATTTACAACGAGCAACCCATTTAGAAGAGAACAAAGACAAAGAAGTCTTGCGTTGACTGTAATTAGCCCATTAGCACCGCCCAGACGATCGGCGGTGCTCATCCGGCTCCGCATCAATTACGTTTGTTTATCAATCTACGTCGCAATACAACACTCCGGTAAAGGAATAACAGCCATGGAAAAGCGATATTTCGAGTTCTCAAATGAATTCTCAAGGCTTTTGGGATTGTTTGAGTTTTATTAAATGTTATTATATTATTTTTGCACTCATGGTCGTACGTTATCATTTATTGCTATTGGTTGCTTTGTTTGTATTACAATGGCGACTTAATTTTGATCTCGTTTGCATGTAGGTACTATTTAGTTGGTGACTTATTGCCTGGCTTTCGAAAATAATTTATCTATTGGAACTATCAGGTCGAAGTAAACCACTCGTTGGATTATCCAAAAATATTCATAAAAAAACTGTTCGCGATCGGTAATTTGATCACTTGATCAATTTAAGATCGACTGGGAGTTTCTAGAGTGCGACTTTTATAGTATTTTTCATATGCTATACTCTGGTATTCACATCGATATACATTTATATAGATGTACTTTATACTGTTAGGTTATACTATATTCATGTTTATAGTTAAATCATAAAAATAATATCTCGAAATTGGTTGACTTTTTCATAAAACATTGTTAGGTTGTTTGACAGCGAAAAATGTCCTATAACCCTTTCAAGGGATCGTGACTAATAACCAATAACCCTGTATATGTATTTATTTCAAGAAGATATGAAATCCCCTTTAAAAACTTGACCAAGTAAAAAAACGCAAAGTAATAAAAAATTCCCTCGAAAAAATTATCGGTCGTTTCACTATCTACAAAATTGTAATTAACCTCGAATTACTTGTGATTTTTTTCAAATTATACTTGTATTTACATTATTACTTCTGCATTTTAAACATACAAAAGAAGTGAAATAATTTTTTATGCAAAAGCTAAGCAAATTTACTAGAAACGTACACAAAATTGTCAAACCCTACAAAAACTATTTTTCACAACAATTTATTTTAAGAAACCATTTTACTATTATAATAAAAAGTTCGAATAACGATTATATAAAAGTATAACGTATGCATCCCACATGTACTGTATGTATATATCACTGGAAATGCTGTGCAACGACTTAGCGCGCATGTTTAAGAAAAAAAGCTCGGCGAAGGATGACATTTTTTCAACAACTTGACTATCAGGTTAAGAGAGACATAAATTGACGAAATTCATTATGCAACTACAAACCAAGTTTCCGATTCCGCATAGCACAAAAAAAATCAGCGATGTACCCTTAGATCACACGGCTCTTGAAATCTCACTTTATTTACATAATTTGAAAAGTTACGTGGAAGTATTCACTTTCTACTCTATTACAGAACCACCATACATATTATGAAATCAATGGCGTCGCATAATTTTTCGTGTAACAGACATAGTTTTGGCAGGCTAAACATCTCATTTCTAATAATTCTGTGTATCTGATGCAGTAACTGATGCGATGTTACAATTGGGAATATGCTAAGTAAATAAATTGTTGCAAAAGTTACTCGTGGAAGCGGTAGGAACGTTTCGCCAAGAAAATCGCGCCAAGTCGTTGCACAGCATTTCCAGTGATACAAACATACAGTACTTGTGTGATGCATACGTTGTAATTTTATATAATCGTGATTCGAACTTTTTATTATAATAGTAATAAGGTTTCTTAAAATAAATTGTTGAGGAAAATAGTTTTTCTAGGGATCGACCTTCTTGTGTACATTTCTAGTAAATTTGGGTGGGTTTTGCATAAAAAGTTATTTCACTTCTTTAGTATGTTTGAATTGAAAAAGTAATAATGTAAATACAAGCATGGAATTTGGCGATTTGGAAAACCATACTTGTATTCGAGGGCATTTTTTTCATATAAGGGTGATTCACAATAACCTGTACACCGGAAACTGGCGGGTTCAGCGGGGTACCACGAGTATAACTGTCAAGACTTTTTTGTCTCCGTCAAATAGTTTTTGAATGGGAGCGATTCGAATTTTGGCGTTCGAAGGATTGTTGCAGGGCTGCAGTCTACCCTTGACGATGACGCCACTCGAGGGCTCGTTCTGAGCGCGAGAAACGTAGAAGGTGACGGAAAGGTAGATAGGCATCTGTCTTGCTTGCCCGCTCAATTTGACGTTTCGCGCATTGTCTGCTATTATTTTCTGTCATCTTGGGTACGCAAGTTCAGAGCGTGAGCCGAGCCGCGCGACTTAGCGTGACTTGTTTTTTCGGATGTTCTCGATCCCTATTTGTCGCACTTTCGTTCTCTTTTATTTAATGCGCGTCTCCTATGGTCTATCGCTCATTAATAAATATCTATCTTCTCTCTCGTCCTCTTTCATCTTTGCGCATACATTTGTTTTTCCGTTCATTCCCTCTCGGATTCTAACAAGGAATGCCACTTTGGTGCCCGCCTTCGATTTTAATGAAACTCGTGTCCATGGAAGATCAATGAAAACGGTTATACGCTTACACTATAACTGGAAAAACAGTTGTACATGTTGAAACCCTTTTCAAATAGAAATAACTTTCAAATGCGGCAGTAGTAAAGGAGGTTTATGGAGAGACGCCTGATGAGTCATCCCCGTGTGGTGTGTATACGTGGTGTCTCGCGAGCCAGACCGTCCCGGTGGGGGCCGTATGGGAAATTGGTGGTGGGGGTAGGATTATGGGGAATCGGTGGTGGGGGTAGCGACGGTTAGACGCGGTATGTGCGGGGGTGGGGTGGGGGGGGGGGGGGGGGGGTAGCGGAGGGGTAGGTGTGTGAAGTTACTACCATACCGACGGTGATCGCAGCGTTGTTTGTCAGGCGATTCGATTTCACAGATATGGTGGGCAAAATAGGTTTCGGTGCGCTGCGCATGGTAGGGACAGTCTCATACCGTGGATGGGTTGGGGTGATGGTTGACCAAAAAAGAAATTATTTTCGACAAGACATATAAATGTTTTTATTCATCAGCATACAGCCTGGTACATGCGTTAGTGAGTGGCGTAGAAAATTATTACGTGGAATACATTTCAAAAAGGTTTATTATCGTGAGGGAAGTACATTTCTCTCGCCAGGTTTATAGAGGCGAAGCGCTAAGCAGCTTGCACGAATTAAAACTGGGGAGACACATGATAACCGCCCGTTTTATACGGCAGCCGCTTATGATGGTGGGGGTGATAAGACTGCAGTGGTGGGAGGTCAGTGTACCCGCAGCCAACAGGTTTTTTCCCCGTTGCGTAGATGAGGCTAGGACGGTATTGAGAGGGGAAAGGGTTACATGGAAAATGACTCATTGTTTGTACAGGTGTGTAAGATGGAGTTCGTTGTGGTGTAGAGTAGGGAAGACGATGGTTCAACAACCCAGGGCCTAGGACGTGTGAAGAGTGGTGGCCATTGCCTGTATTACGTGAAATATGTTTACGATTTCAATAGTTTAACACGACGCTTTTAAAACTGGAGTATTGTAGAGCGGACGAAAGAGACGAGCGACCGATTCAATACGAGAATGTGTAAATTTTCGAGCGCTTACGGTATGACACAAGACAACGACGTGTAGCAGAGCCGCTATGGTTAGGAAGTATTTACAACCTGCTTCCTCGTCGGCCCTATGGCCATTGGGTGAGCGTCTCTAATAACATCGTCGATAATTTACAATTCTTAGAGGGAACATCCTGTTGTCACAAAAGATATTGTAAACTGTAGATAATTATTCGAAAATATATGCAATACCACACCCAAAGTTGCATATATTGAACATATTTTGAGACGATACGGTCATAACCAATACCGCGACACGATTGTTTGGAAAACGAAAAACACCCCTATTTTCGAGGGTTCGTTTCACCGCTTAAAACTGTTTTTCCGCCGATAAAGAAAAATACGTATCGCAAACCACATCAGACCAGGAAATTGGAGTATATCAAATCGACCAAACACACCGCACCAGTCACACCAGCTTACGGATTCGTGACAATGAGAGAATCGGGACGCATCTCACTACCAATCTTAAAACACCTACATTAACAAACGATAGCTGGTTTGGTTTTCCCCGTCAAAATCAACAAGATGGACGAGCGGGGTGTTTTGTCCGCACCGGTATACATACCCGTGTGACTTAACTTTTAACATCACAGATACCATCCGACGTGTGTCGGTTGTTAAATTACATTGTCGCGGGAATCAATCCTTAAGAAAGTGGTGGTGAATACAAAGTCAAGGGATAACCCATGTTTCGCGTGGTCAGTGGTCGCTGCTCGTTACCCAGTGAAAAAGAATGTGAACAGAGTAACTTCGTATCCACACTACTCAATCGTACTGCAGCTTCAAGGCATTGTTTTTCCCATCACTCTCGATCGAATAAAGACATTTCAATCGCAAAACAACGTTTCTATTGATGTATTTACAACGGAAAAGAAAAGCATCATTCCGATTCGAATATGCGACCAATAGCTGGTCCAACACATCAATTTATTGTACGTGGAGGATTCGTCGGACTACAGTGTGTGACAGTTTGTATGGATAAAAAATTTATCACGGCTCGTGAGCGCGCAGCTGAGCAAAACAGCCGGCAAAAAACACATCAGCGATCGGTGAGTAAAAAGGAGCCTACTCGAGAATATACATATGAATAATTATGTACTTCGATAATATAATTTCTTCCATCATTTTGTTACAGGTGTTTGCACTACTTTTACACGAAGGCTGCATTGGGATCGCACGAGATGGATTGTGGAACATCAAACGATTGTGCCATTCAATTACCTCATGAAACGGACAAATGGCTAACATTCGAACACTTTCAACGAAAAGAGCGACTTCCATTTGTGATTTATGCTAATCTTGAGTGCGTTTGGGCAAAGGTTGTCATAAAAATATACAGCAACAGCACGAAGTGTTTAACGTCGCATACTATTTACATTGTTCGTATGACCATTCGTTATCGGGATACTACTCCCATTGTGATGCCGATTGCATCCTATGATTTGTCGAGAACCTTGAAGATGTAGCTTTGCGCATCAACGATATTTTATGGGATAATGTTCTCATGGTACTTCTAACTCCGGTTGAGTGGGCAAGATTTTCGAAGCGCTACTAACTGCCATATATGTGAGAAACCATTTGCCGAAGACGACATACGTGTTCGTGATCATTGCCATCTGACCAGACGTCGTAGAGGTCCCGCACACTTTAATTACAATTCGAAGTACAAGCAGTTTTTTCATACCCGTAGTTTTTCATAATTTGACCGGCTACGGTGCGCAGTTCATCATTAAGGAACTAACCACAGCATTTGAAGGGAAAACCACCGTGGCGCCCATAAACAAGCAGGAATACATTTCTTTCACAAAAACAGTTCGAACGGCAGATAAGTCACATAAGATTCAATTACGCTCCATCGATTCATACAAATTTCTCAATGCAAGTCTGGATAACTGGCCTCATTTTTGAGAGTGGACACATTCAAAATGTCACGGTCACAATTTCATGGCATGCCTGTCGACAATTTCATCCTATTAACTCGAAAGGATGTCTTCCTTAATGAGTATAGCGATAGTTCAAACAGACTGGGAAACTATCACATACCGCTACGAGATACATTTTACAGTACTTTGACTGGTGACATTGTGAGTGAGAACGAATGCGCGAGAATGTATGTAGGTAGGTATGCGTGAGTCAATAACAAATACATGGCATTGTTCGACCCATCATGGTTCTCATCGTACTTGATGTATTTCGATATAAATGATTCGTATGGATGGGAAATGCGTCAACCATCGACCTATGGTGATTTTCGACGGGTCAATGACTTGTCGACATTCAATTTATCATTGATCACGCTAGATTCACTGGCCGGTTATACGCTTGAGGTTGACTTAGAGTATCCGGAATGTCTACACGATGCACATACGGACTTCCCATTTTGTTCAACAAATGGTAAACCACCGGGTCGGCAACACAAAAAACTGCTAGCAACTGTGCATAACAAGAGACGGTATGTTATTCATTATCGCAATCTACAGCAGTGTGTACGCCACACTCTCAAAATCATTAAAAATCATAGAATACTCCAACTCTCCCAATAACCTGTCTACGAACATATATCGAGCTCAATACGCAGTTCCGGACCGAAGGAAAAAATGGGTTTGAAAGAAATCTCTATAAATTGATGAATAATGCGTTGTTTGGGAAAACTATGGAAAATGTACGCAACCATGTAGGCGTTAAGCTTTTAACATGGTGGGTGGGCAGGTACGGTGCAGTGGCAATCATTTCCAAATCAAATTTTCATAGCCGGAGTATTTTTTCAGAAAACCATATTGCTGTCGAATTACGCAAGCTCGACGTGCAATTCAATAAACCAATGTATGTGGGTATGTCCATACTCGACATATCGAAGGCATGATTATATGACTTTGATTATGAGTACATGATGTCTCCGTATAAAGACAAATGTACAGCCTCATACACCGATACGGATAATTTCATGTACAACAGTGAGTGTGAGGATGTGTATGACTACATGAAGTGTAATATCCATCGTTTCGATATGAGCGAGTATCCGGGGAGCAATGGGTGTGATATACCACTTGCCAACGAAAAAGTTCCCGGACTTATTAAAGACGAAAATAATGGTCGGATAATGACGGAATTCGTAGGGCTCAGAGCAAAAATGTATGCAGTCCGAGTCAGTGGTAAAGACGTTACGAAGAAAGTGAAGCGCGTTAAAAGTAACATCGAGGCGAGAACGATCACCTTCGAGGATTATACGAAATGCTTATATGACCAGATCGAAATCACTGGCCTGCAACCATGCATACGATCGAAGTTGCATGAATGGTACACCATCAACGAGACAAAAATTGCTCTAAGTCCGCACGATGACAAACGGCATATCATACCCGGAACCACGAAAACGCTACCATGGGGGCCTTATAGAATACAATCTTAGTATGTATTCTTGTAAACGGTAGATAATCTTGTAAAATAATTGTAGAAAGTTCTGTAAATAATCAGTCCTGTAAATATCGGGGTTTGTAATTAACCGTGTCGGTCTGTTATGTGTAATACATTGGTTTATAGATTTTTCAACTGAGAAACTGAAGAAGAGCTCATTGTAGTTTGGTGAATAACCTAATTTTTCCCACACCCTTCTGACACTCTTCTGTGTGAGAGGTGGAGAGAGACAGAGAGATAGAAAGAGAGAGAGAGAGAGAGAGAGAGAGAGAGAGAGAGAGAGAGAGAGAGGGTTTAAACGATGAGAAGCAAAAGAGAAAGCTACCTAAGCTGGAAAACACTTGCTGCGGTGAAGAGAACGGTGGACGCTTTGTGAGAGAAAGACCAACCATTGTCATCTGGTAGGAGCAGAGAAAAAGAGAGCGAGAGAAGAGTCATCAAATTTAAAACATTTACATTGTTCGCTACAAATCAGATTTGCTTATCCAGCTATTGTGAGTGTTATCGAAACCCAGCCGCATTGCTAACATTCGATTACCACGCTGCTGCAATACTTTTTTAATGAGATAAATATCGGGATATTGAACTTTAAGTAGCTCCTGATCGTACAAATCACCTGCAATGGCTTCATCGTTATAGTCCGTCAGGTGAAATGCTACAAACTTCGTGTTTTTCCCTCGATATGTGGTAAATATTTCAGCTGTCTATTTCTGTGTGTAATCCTTTCAGAAAACACTCCTAAATTTACTGATTCTCAACTCACTTTATCGCAAAATTTTACTTTCATGACGATGCTTTTTTTAATGGACTCTTGTCAAAAGCACGTTGTAGCAGCTACTTCTCATTTTCAACGTTGACGCTCCTCGATTTCACCTGAGTTATGGTATAATGTACATAATCATTATACCCGCCTACTATGTTATAAAGAATATCGATCCATGTATAATCAGTACCTAGCCTAAATTGCATTCACACCTTATTTCTCAATGCACGATTGAGATGCTCGCAAATTAATGCTTTTATATTGGTATACGTTGAATATATGTGAATATTGCACTTTTTCATTAGGACTTTGAAATGACCATTATAAAACTATTTTGCCTAATCAACCTGCGGTTCTGCGGTATGCACCCCTTGACAAGTGTCAACTTCATTGCGGTTGCTGCATCTTTGCCATTCTTACCTCGCAGGGGTACGGTGCATGCAAATTTTAAAACAGTATCTATGAAGGTGAGGTGAAATTTATGTTTGGAGTTTATATATGCGTACGACGGCATAACGACAAGATCAGCTTGATTTTGTTCGTCCAAGCCATGGATGGTCACAAGTAAAAGTCTAGTATCGTCGAGTTCATCGACGCTTCGTACAACGATTGAGATTTTTTATTTATTTTACGCACTTAGATTTATGCCACCGACTATGTCCTGTCGATGTTGCTGAATCTGTGCTGCCCCAAGTCATGGTGACCATCTGCGGTAGTTCTAAACCCAATCCCCGGTCTGTCTGGAGGACCTTGCTTACTGAAAGAAGTGTACTTTTATTCAATTTGCATCCAAACACAACGATGCTCATGCTCAGAGCGTGTAGAATTTCAGACGATCAGCAAAAAAATAATTTTTGTTTCACGCAATTCCTCAATTATTGATATAACTTAATTCGAATGTCCAGAACTTCCGACTGCTTGTGATACACGAGCAATTATTTGTACTCGTTCGTACCAACAAGTATATCGTTTATTCTACCGATCAATCGCTTTTGCCCGTTCGAGCGAGTATATCATTTCTACAGGCAATTAATCGGTTATATCAGTGCGTACGAACGAGTACATCGTTTGTACCACCGAGCAATCTTTTTTACCCGTTCGTATCGACGAGTATATCGTTTGTACCACCGTGTCGTCGCTTGTACCACCGTGTAATGGTTTGTGCCCGTGCGTACGGATGAGAATATCGTTTGTACCACCGAGCAATCGTTTGTGCCGCTCGTATCGACGAGTATAATGTTTGTGCCACCGAGAAATGTTTTGTACCCGTTCGCGTCGACGAGTATATCGTTTGTTCCACCGAGAAATCGTTTGTACCCGTTCGTATCGACGAGTAAATCATTGATACCACCGAGCAATCTTTTGTACCCGTTCGTATCGACGAGTATATCGTTTGTACCACCGTGTCATCGTTTGCACCCGTGCGTACGGACGAGAATATCGTTTGTACCCCCAAGCAATCGTTTGTAACCGTTCGTATCGACGACTATATCGTTTGTTCCGCCGATAAATCGGTTGCACTCACTCGTATCGATGAGTATATCGTTTGTGCCGCTCGTATAGACGAGTACATCGTTTTTACCGCCTAGCAATCTTTTGACCAGTTCGTATCGATGAGTATATCGTTTGTGCCGCTCGTATAGACGAGTATATCGTTTTTACCGCCTAGCAATCTTTTTACCCGTTCGTATCGATGAGTATATCGTTTGTACCGCCGTGTAATCGTTTGTACTCGTGCGTACGGACAAGAAAATCGTTTGTACCATCAAGCTATCGCTTGTAACTGTTCGTATTGACGAGTATATCGTTTGTTTCACCGTGTGATCGTTTGCAACCGTACGTACGGACGAGAATATCGTTTGTACCACCGAGCAATCGTTTGTAACCGTTTTCATCGACGAGTATATCGTGCGTTTCACCGGGCAATCGTGGGTTCGAAAACCTTCAGGAGACTTTCGAAGACGTTCGTGAGACGTCCAAGAGGGGACGATCGAAGATGTTTGAGTTTGTTTGGGTTTGTTTGGGTTTGAGTTTGTTTGGGTTTGTTTGAGTGGGTCGTTTGGGAACGTCTGAGTTTTGTTTTAATTGTTCGGGTTTGTTTTGATCGATTTGGTTTGTTTGAGTTTGTTTCGATTGTTTTGTTTTGTTTGGGATTCCATCCAAACTTTCTCAAACAAATCATAACAATCGAAACAAACCAAAACAAACCAAATCGATCAAAACAAACCCGAACAATTAAAACAAAACTCAGACGTTTCCAAACGACCCACTCAAACGAACCCAAACAAACTCAAGCCCAACCAAACCCAAACAAACTCAAACATCTTCGATCGTCCCGCGAGGATCTTCAAAAGTCTCTTGAACACCTCTTGGACGTCTCACGAACGTCTTCTAAAGTCTCCTGAAGGTTTTCGAACCCACGATTGCCCGGTGAAACGCACGACATACTCGTCGATGAAAATGGTTACAAACGATTTCTCGGTGGCACAAACGATATTCTCGTCCGTACGTACGGTTGCAAACGATCACACGGTGAATCAAACGATATACTCGTCAATACGAACAGTTACAAACGATAGCTTGATGGTACAAACGATTTTCTCGTCCGTACGCACGAGTACAAACGATTACACGGTGGTACAAGCGATGACACGGTGGTACAAACGATATACTCGTCGATACGAACGGGTAAAAAAGATTGCTCGGTGGTACAAACGATGTACTCATCTATACGAGCGGCACAAAAGATATACTCGGCGATACGAATTGCTACAAACGATTACAAGCGATAGCTTGATGGTACAAACGATTTTCTCGTCCGTACGCACGAGTACAAACGACTACACGGTGGTACAAGCGATGACACGGTGGTACAAACGATATACTCGTCGATATGAACGGGTAAAAAAGATTGCTCGGTGGTACAAACGATGTACTCATCTATACGAGCGGCACAAACGATATACTCGGCGATACGAATTGCTACAAACGATTGCTAGGTGGACCAAATCGTCGATACGAACGGTTACATACGATTGCTCGATGGTACAAACGATATTTTCGTCCGTACGCACGGGTGCAAACGATGACACGGCTGTACAAACGATATACTCGTCGATTCGTACGGGTACAAAAGATTGCTCGGTGGTACAAACTATATACTTGTCGATACGAACGGGTGCAAACGTTTTCTCGGTGAAACAAACGATATACTCGTCGACACGAATGGGTAGAAAAGATTGCTCGGTGGCACAAACGGTTTACTCGCTAGTACGAACGGGTTCAAGCGATTGCTCGGTGGTACAAATGACGTACTCGTTCGTACGCACTGGTATAACCGATTAATTGCCTGTAGAAATGATATACTCGCTGATACGAACGGGCAAAAGCGATTGATCGGTAGAATAAACGTTATACTTGTTGGTACGAACGAGTACAAATAATTGCTCGAGTATCACAAGCAGTCGGAAGTTCTGGACATTCGAATTAAGGTATATCAATAATTGAGCAATTGCGTGAAACAAAAATTATTTTTTTGCTGATCGTCTGAAATTCTACACGCTCTGAGCATGAGCATCGTTGTGTTTGGATGCAAATTGAATAAAAGTACACTTCTTTCAGTAAGCAAGGTCCTCCAGACAGACCGGGGATTGGGTTTAGAACTACCGCAGATGGTCACCATGACTTGGGGCAGCACAGATTCAGCAACATCGACAGGACATAGTCGGTGGCGTAAATCTAAGTGCGTAAAATAAATAAAAAATCTCAATCGTTGTACGAAGCGTCGATGAACTCGACGATACTAGACTTTTACTTGTGACCATCCGTGGCTTGGACGAACAAAATCAAGCTGATCTTGTCGTTATGCCGTCGTACGCATATATAAACTCCAAACATAAATTTCACCTCACCTTCATCGATACTGTCTCAAAATTTGCATGCACCGTACCCCTGCGAGGTAAGAATGGTAAAGATGCAGCAACCGCAATGAAGTCGACACTTGTGAAGGGGTGCATACCGCAGAACCGCAGGTTGATTAGGCAAAATAGTTTTATAATGGTCATTTCAAAGTCCTAATGAAAAAGTGCAATATTCACATATATTCAACGTATACCAATATAAAAGCATTAATTTGCGAGCATCTCAATCGTGCATTGAGAAATAAGGTGTGAATGCAATTTAGGCTAGGTACTGATTATACATGGATCGATATTCTTTATAACATAGTAGGCGGGTATAATGATTATGTACATTATCCCATAACTCAGGTGAAATCGAGGAGCGTCAACGTTGAAAATGAGAAGTAGCTGCTACAACGTGCTTTTGACAAGAGTCCATTAAAAAAAGCATCGTCATGAAAGTAAAATTTTGCGATAAAGTGAGTTGAGAATCAGTAAATTTAGGAGTGTTTTCTGAAAGGATTACACACAGAAATAGACAGCTGAAATATTTACCACATATCGAAGGAAAAACACGAAGTGTGTAGCATTTCATCTGACGGACTATAACGATGAAGCCATTGCAGGTGATTTGTAGGATCAGGAGCTACTTAAAGTTCAATATCCCGATATTTATCTCATTAAAAAAGTATTGCAGCAGCGTGGTAATCGAATGTTAGTAATGCGGCTGGGTTTCGATAACACTCACAATAGCTGGATAAGCAAATCTGATTTGTAGCGAACAATGTAAATGTTTTAAATTTGATGACTCTTCTCTCGCTCGCTTTTTCTCTGCTCCTACCAGATGACAATGGTTGGTCTTTCTCTCACAAAGCGTCCACCGTTCTCTTCACCGCAGCAAGTGTTTTCCAGCTTAGGTAGCTTTCTCTTTTGCTTCTCATCCTTTAAACCCTCTCTCTCTCTCTCTCTCTTTCTATCTCTCTGTCTCTCTCCACCTCTCACACAGAAGAGTGTCAGAAGGGTGTGGGAAAAATTAGGTTATTCACCAAACTACAATGAGCTCTTCTTCAGTTTCTCAGTTGAAAAATCTATAAACCAATGTATTACACATAACAGACCGACACGGTTAATTACAAACCCCGATATTTACAGGACTGATTATTTACAGAACTTTCTACAATTATTTTACAAGATTATTTACCGTTTACAAGAATACATACTAAGATTGTATTCTATAAGGCCCCCATGGTAGCGTTTTCGTGGTTCCGGGTATGATATGCCGTTTGTCATCGTGCGGACTTAGAGCAATTTTTGTCTCATTGATGGTGTACCATTCATGCAACTTCGATCGTATGCATGGTTGCAGACCAGTGATTTCGATCTGGTCATATAAGCATTTCGTATAATCCTCGAAGGTGATCGTTCTCGCCTCGATGTTACTTTTAACGCGCTTCACTTTCTTCGTAACGTCTTTACCACTGACTCGGACTGCATACATTTTTGCTCTGAGCCCTACGAATTCCGTCATTATCCGACCATTATTTTCGTCTTTAATAAGTCCGGGAACTTTTTCGTTGGCAAGTGGTATATCACACCCATTGCTCCCCGGATACTCGCTCATATCGAAACGATGGATATTACACTTCATGTAGTCATACACATCCTCACACTCACTGTTGTACATGAAATTATCCGTATCGGTGTATGAGGCTGTACATTTGTCTTTATACAGAGACATCATGTACTCATAATCAAAGTCATATAACCATGCCTTCGATATGTCGAGTATGGACATACCCACATACATTGTTTTATTGAATTGCACCTCGAGCTTGCGTAATTCGACAGCAATATGGTTTTCTGAAAAAATACTCCGGCTATGAAAATTTGATTTGGAAATGATTGCCTCTGCACCGTGGCTGCCCACCCACCATGTTAAAAGCTTAACGCCTACATGGTTGCGTACATTTTCCATAGTTTTCCCAAACAACGCATTATTCATCAATTTATAGAGATTTCTTTCAAACCCATTTTTTCCTTCGGTCCGGAACTGCGTATTGAGCTCGATATATGTTCGTAGGCAGGTTATTGGGAGAATTGGAGTATTCTATGATTTTTAATGATTTTGAGAGTGTGGCGTACACACTGCTGTAGATTGCGATAATGAATAACATACCGTCTCTTGTTATGCACAGTTGCTAGCAGTTTTTTGTGTTGCCGACCAGGTGGTTTACCATGAGTTGAACAAAATGGGAAGTCCGTATGTGCATCGTGTAGACATTCCGGATACTCTAAGTCAACCTCAAGCATGTAACCGGCCAGTGAATCTAGCGTGATCAATGATAAATTGAATGTCGACAAGTCACTGACCCGTCGAAAATCACCATAGGTCGATGGTTGACGGATTTCCCATCCATACGAATTATTTACATCGAAATACATCAAGTACGATGAGAACCATGATGGGTCGAACAATGCCATGTATTTGTTATTGACTCACGCATACCTAATTGCGCACTGACTCAGACCGCCGTGTATACCCCGTTTACCAAATAATACCATGTCAACGTCGGTGAACAATTCGAAGTTAGCGGATATATGTTTCAACATTGCTTCCCATGTGAAACCGGGGAGAGTGAAGTAATAAGCAGGGTCGAGCCTGTAACTCTTGATACAGCTATTGCGAAAGTTCTCGAAAACATCGGCCAGTAACAAATACATCGGTCTTCATGTACAAGTCACTATATTCCCTTAAGGTTTGAATAGAAAACCGCTCCCATACATTCTCGCGCATTCGTTCTCACTCACAATGTCACCAGTCAAAGTACTGTAAAATGTGTCTCGTAGCGGTATGTGATAGTTTCCCAGTCTGTTTGAACTATCGCTATACTCATTAAGGAAGACACCATTTCGAGTTAATAGGATGAAATTGTCGACAGGCATGCCATGAAATTGCGACCGTGACATTTTGAATGTGTCCACTCTCAAAAATGAGGCCAGTTATCCAGACTTGCATTGAGAAATTTGTATGAATCGATGGAGCGTAATTGAATCTTATGTGACTTATCTGCCGTTCGAACTGTTTTTGTGAAAGAAATGTATTCCTCCTTGTTTATGGGCGCCACGGTGGTTTTCCCTTCAAATGCTGTGGTTAGTTCCTTAATGATGAACTGCGCACCATAGCCGGTCAAATTATGAAAAACTACGGGTATGAAAAAACTGCTTGTACTTCGAATTGTAATTAAAGTGTGCGGGACCTCTACGACGTCTGGTCAGATGGCAATGATCACGAACACGTATGTCGTCTTCGGCAAATGGTTTCTCACATATATGGCAGTTAGTAGCGCTTCGAAAATCTTGCCCACTCAACCGGAGTTAGAAGTACCATGGGAACATTATCCCATAAAATATCGTTGATGCGCAAAGCTACATCTTCAAGGTCCTCGACAAATCATAGGATGCAATCGGCATCACAATGGGAGTAGTATCCCGATATCGAATGGTCATACGGACAATGTAAATAGTATGCGATGTTAAACACTTCGTGCTGTTGCTGTATATTTTTATGACAACCTTTGCCCAAACGCACTCAAGATTAGCATAAATCACAAATGGAAGTCGCTCTTTTCGTTGAAAGTGTTCGAATGTTAGCCATTTGTCCGTTTCATCAGGTAATTGAATGGCACAATCGTTTGATGTTCCACAATCCATCTCGTGCGATCCCAATGCAGCCTTCGTGTAAAAGTAGTGCAAACACCTGTAACAAAATGATGGAAGAAATTATATTATCGAAGTACATAATTATTCATATGTATATTCTCGAGTAGGCTCCTTTTTACTCACCGATCGCTGATGTGTTTTTTGCCGGCTGTTTTGCTCAGCTGCGCGCTCACGAGCCGTGATAAATTTTTTATCCATACAAACTGTCACACACTGTAGTCCGACGAATCCTCCACGTACAATAAATTGATGTGTTGGACCAGCTATTGGTCGCATATTCGAATCGGAATGATGCTTTTCTTTTCCGTTGTAAATACATCAATAGAAACGTTGTTTTGCGATTGAAATGTCTTTATTCGATCGAGAGTGATGGGAAAAACAATGCCTTGAAGCTGCAGTACGATTGAGTAGTGTGGATACGAAGTTACTCTGTTCACATTCTTTTTCACTGGGTAACGAGCAGCGACCACTGACCACGCGAAACATGGGTTATCCCTTGACTTTGTATTCACCACCACTTTCTTAAGGATTGATTCCCGCGACAATGTAATTTAACAACCGACACACGTCGGATGGTATCTGTGATGTTAAAAGTTAAGTCACACGGGTATGTATACCGGTGCGGACAAAACACCCCGCTCGTCCATCTTGTTGATTTTGACGGGGAAAACCAAACCAGCTATCGTTTGTTAATGTAGGTGTTTTAAGATTGGTAGTGAGATGCGTCCCGATTCTCTCATTGTCACGAATCCGTAAGCTGGTGTGACTGGTGCGGTGTGTTTGGTCGATTTGATATACTCCAATTTCCTGGTCTGATGTGGTTTGCGATACGTATTTTTCTTTATCGGCGGAAAAACAGTTTTAAGCGGTGAAACGAACCCTCGAAAATAGGGGTGTTTTTCGTTTTCCAAACAATCGTGTCGCGGTATTGGTTATGACCGTATCGTCTCAAAATATGTTCAATATATGCAACTTTGGGTGTGGTATTGCATATATTTTCGAATAATTATCTACAGTTTACAATATCTTTTGTGACAACAGGATGTTCCCTCTAAGAATTGTAAATTATCGACGATGTTATTAGAGACGCTCACCCAATGGCCATAGGGCCGACGAGGAAGCAGGTTGTAAATACTTCCTAACCATAGCGGCTCTGCTACACGTCGTTGTCTTGTGTCATACCGTAAGCGCTCGAAAATTTACACATTCTCGTATTGAATCGGTCGCTCGTCTCTTTCGTCCGCTCTACAATACTCCAGTTTTAAAAGCGTCGTGTTAAACTATTGAAATCGTAAACATATTTCACGTAATACAGGCAATGGCCACCACTCTTCACACGTCCTAGGCCCTGGGTTGTTGAACCATCGTCTTCCCTACTCTACACCACAACGAAATCCATCTTACACACCTGTACAAACAATGAGTCATTTTCCATGTAACCCTTTCCCCTCTCAATACCGTCCTCGCCTCATCTACGCAACGGGGAAAAAACCTGTTGGCTGCGGGTACACTGACCTCCCACCACTGCAGTCTTATCACCCCCAACATCATAAGCGGCTGCCTTATAAAACGGGCGGTTATCATGTGTCTCCCCAGTTTTAATTCGTGCAAGCTGCTTAGCGCTTCACCTCTATAAACCTGGCGAGAGAAATGTACTTCCCTCACGATAATAAACCTTTTTGAAATGTATTCCACGTAATAATTTTCTACGCCACTCACTAACGCATGTACCAGGCTGCTATTCTATTCTATCAGCATACTATTACGTATGCTGATGAATAAAAATATTTATATGTCTTGTCGAAAATAATTTCTTTTTTGGTTAACCATCACCCCAACCCATCCACGGTATGAGACTGTCCCTACCATGCGCAGCGCACCGAAACCTTTTTTACCCACCATATCTGTGAAATCGAATCGCCTGACAAACAACGCTGCGATCACCGTCGGTATGGTAGTAACCTCACATACGGTACCCCCTCCGCTACCCCCCCCCCACACCCCCGCACATACCGCGTCTAACCGCCGCTACCCCGACCACCGATTCCCCATAATCCTACCCCCACCACCAATTTCCCATACGGCCCCCACCGGGACGGTCTGGCTCGCGAGACACCACGTATACACACCACACGGGGATGACTCATCAGGCGTGTCTCCATAAACCTCCTTTACTACTTGCGTTGTTTTACGTCTTGGAAAAAAATCGTTTTTTCTGGAGATTTGTTAGTCCTTCCTTGACACACTGGGTAATGTTGACCCGGACAAATTTGAAATAAAATGCTCACTTTTGCATAAACGCAAGTTTTCCATCATTTCTTACAGAAATTCAGTTTTACATTTTCCGAATTTCAATTATGCAGATGTATTAATAATTGTTTAAAGTGTATCCCGAATTTGTTTCAATAAGAACCGACCGATGGGTTGTTAAGGCCAGCTGAATGAAGTACTATCCGGGTCAAAATGACTCAGTGTGTCAAAGTCGTGGCCAAATGTAAGTGTGCCAAGGAAGGATTACGGACTCGATGCAAAGTTGTAAAGAAAATGACAAAAAAAGTCCCATTTGAAAATTTTTCTTATTCGAAAAACTCCACGTGGTACACTTTTGGTACTGATGGTAATGGTGGTAGAAAATTTGTACATTTTTTTATTTTGAATAAAGAATTTTTGTTTGGATTTTTTTCTCAAAACTTGATGAGTATTAAATGCCAAAAAGTAAAAAAAAAATTTTTTTTTCATCTCAATAATCATTAAATTAAGTTTAACGAACAATGAACGTGTTCTTAAAATTGTTTTAGAACTGATCGATCCGGAAAGAAACGCATGACCAGATAGATTTGGAATTTAACAGGGCTCTTAGGGATACAATTAAATGGAAAAAAAGCCGCAAACAATAGTACTTATAACAAGATTTGCAAAATAGCGGAGAGTATTCTAAAAATCGAGAAAGGTATTTATTTGCACTTTTTTCAAATAAAATGTGAGCATGGGAAAAAAATACTGCTCCAAAACAATAGTCAGGCCTCAAAGGAAATTTATTGAAGTGTCAGAAACTGCCGGTCAGTTTTCTGTACAATGATTAATCATCATACTTCATGGGATATCCATGATCAAAGACAAAAGCGCGAGTTTTCATTCAGCGGCGGATATTATAGCAACTAATTGTCGTACCGACCCAAGAAAAACCCCAACTGCACCTAAATGATAAGTTTCAATGAGCCTGATATTCATTTAGTCGAAAAAAAAATATTTTGAGCCCAGGGACAACTTGAGAGAAAAAACAATGGGAATCGTTTTGTCTCCTGATATTTCTTTGGCTTGGGCAATAAATGTTACCAAAAAAAACGCCATCCAAAGATTTCAACACTAGAATCTGCAAGCATCGAAATCCATATTGTCACTGAAAAAAATACTAATTTTTTTCTAATTTTCTGCTCCTTTAATTACATTAAGCACAAAAATTGAAGGGTCACTTTTCCTCCGTCAAAAAATTGCCATATTTCGGACGGTCGTATCGCGGTTGCAAATAATCGGAAAGAAAATTATTTTGCAGCGTTGATTGTCAACTTCAGAACGCTTATGTTCGTGAATTTTTATGAACTTTATTCAACCAAAAAAATGGTTGTAGTACAGTCGTGCTGTAGCTGAAAAAACCCGGAATCGGAGAAAATTAGAAGAAGGCTAGTTTTTTGACAGATGATTTTGTAGGTGCCGCGAGTGCTAAATCCATGTTTGCCAAAAAATCGGGGTGTAGGGTTTTTTTTTAGGGGATGAAAGGAGATGGGGGTGGATTAATGTTAAACTACACCCCCTACGACGTCGGCGCCGTAAGACAAAATGTTTAGAAAAATCCGGGCTTTAGTTTTGTCCACAGCGCCGAAGTCGTGGATGTTCATTTTGAGGGTGAAAAAGTGGGATGAAATTTTGAAAAATCGGTTTTAATTCAATAACTCTTTAGAAAAAAATCCTACGTTTTTTGTTCAAATGGAAACGTTGTAGCCTTTGAAAAGACGCGTCGATCGAGTATTCGATCATCACTCTCCGATAATATCTTCACCCCCAAAAAATGGTTAAAAACAAAAGAATAGTTTATTGAATAACTCAAAACAATCGGTTTTTCGAGTATGGTTCAAATGTAGGAAATGTAGACAATAATTTTCTCCATATTTTCGTTGCTATGGACCACTCTTGAATTTTGATTTTCTAACCCCTCTTGGGGGGTTAGAAAATCATTGAAAATGATTGAATGACAGAATTTCATTGAAAATGAAATTCTGGGAAAACTATTGACGGCACGAATTCGCCGCCGTGGAAGAATTTGTAGCTTGAACCCTCAGCTACATTTTTGTCCACAGCGCCAAACTCGTATCTTTTTAGTTTCGGTCAATAGGTTTCCCAGAATTCCATTTTGAATTTTCAACCCCTGAATGGGGTTCGAAAAAGCATAATTCAAAAGTTGTGCATAGGAGCAAAAAAATAGAGAAAATTATTCTCTACATTTCGTACATTTGATCCATCCCCGAAAAATAGATTGTTTTTGAGTTATTCAATAAACAATTTTTTTGTTAATTCTTTAACAACTCTTTTGGGGGTGAAGATATTATTGGAAAGGGTTGATCGAATACTCGATCGACGCGTCTTTTGAAGGACTACAACGGTTCCATTTGAACAAAAATTGTATGAATTTGTCCTAAAGAATTATCCAATGAAAACTCATTTTTCAAAATTTCACCCCACTTTTTCACCCCCAAAATGAACTTCCACGACTTCGGCGCTATGGACAAAAATAAAACCGGGATTTTTCTGAACATTTTGTCTCCCGGCGCCGACCTCGTGGGGATTGTAGTTTGGCATTAATCCACCCCCATCCCCTAAAAAAACCCTACCCCCCGATTTTTAAGCAAACTTGGTTTTGGCATCCGTGGCACCTACAAAATTACCTGTCAAAAAACTAGCCGTCTTCTAATTTTTTCCGATTCCAATATACAGCACGACTGTACTATTGGTAAGCAAGAAAAACGAGAATTCAAAAAATTTGATCTACTTTGCGGGTTACACGGGGAACAGAAATGTTTGTAAAGAAAATCCGTTTCAACCATTTGAAAGCGTATATCTTCTTCTCTTATATTATTTTTTCGAACCTCTGTGCGATTTATATTCACCTAGTTATCACTGGACAAATGAATAAGATACATTTGTTTATTTTGGATGGTTATAAGTCTGGTCCAAATCATCGTACAGCATTCATAATGAGATCGTTTTAAAACTTAGATTTTGTCTATAAAACATACGGTTTGAAATAATTAAAGTATTATTTTTAAATACCGTGAAATCGATTTTTTTGAACGTGTAAAATGCGGATTTTTACACTTTCTGTCTATTACATAATACCGTTGCAACCAACGCATAGAGCTCTAAGTTTTCTACGTTTCCTTAAAGCTAAGGGTACATAGGAACATTCCACCAAAAACCAGCCGCTGCATATAGGCTTTCATACTGACCTGAGGCTTTGAACTTCGTGAAAATTGAGATACGGCAATTTTCACGCGAAGGATAATTTCTCGATTTTCGACAGACGATCAGAAAAATGCTCCAATTACCTCTATAATATTCCCGTTCAAGGGAAAGTGAGCGGACATCGCAGCGATTGAGATTTTTATTTATTCAGTTTTGATGAATTATAGAATGTTAATTGCAAAAAATTAATGATCAGCAAAAATGAATGTTTGGCAATTACGCTGGGCGAACAAAAAAACTCGACTTTAGGACACCGCATTTAAGGGGTCAAATTAAGAGAAATACGGCATTCGCCTTTTTCCTACGCACGCGTTTAACGAGTTCGTGGAAATATGAGATATAAACAATCTACTCTTTCCAGGTGCAAAATAGCGACAAGAGTTTGCCTCGACTCCGGAACCACATTCAAGGTGTCATATTGCCCAATTTGCCTTATTTCATTCAAATTGAATGCAGTGCAACTATCGGTTCTTGGTGCGGGGAGCACTCTGCACAGATTTTGATATAGAAAAACATAGCATAAGGGGTTCAATCGAAAGCAGATAAATTACGCTCTTATATAAAATCTCCTTGAGGAAATTAACAAAATGGACTCAATCTAATAATGCTACAAATCAATTCGGCCGTACCACGCGGATCGAAAGCCACATTTCAAGGGGCGATTTGAAATGTAGGCCTGGTATTGTATCCGAGTTTAATAGAGGCATTTCGTAAAAATCGTGAAAGCGAACCTTGGGTGCGAGAAAGCGATTTCGCTGTGATGCCATAGTCAAATACTTCATTTAAGGGGTCATACTCGATTTCATCTTTTTCCGGTCAGAGCGAATGGATCACTTGATCGGTGCTCGAAGATACAAGTTTAAGCATAGAATCATTTTTTACGCAACAAAGACAAAATCGACGTCCGGCTCGATTTATCGGCATGAGTTGTAACCCTCTTCGAACATATTCATCATTGAATTGATCGATCTCGCATTCTTTTGCAGTAATAATCCCCGAGACGTGTGAGGTATGTTACTGAAAAGGAGCCTGAGTCATTATCCGCTAACATCAAGCGAATAAAGATCAAATCGATGCTGAAAGGTTTTCGCATATTCTGTCAGACATTGCTGAGATCATTCGCCCGAATTCGTTTTCAATTTTATTTTATTTCCAGTCAGAGCTAATGGATCATTTGACCGTTGCTCGAAGATACAAGTTTAATAATAAAATCATTCTTTTCGCGACAAAGACGAAATCGATGTCTGGCTTGATTTTTCGGCATGAGTAGTAACTCTCTTCGAATACAGTCCTCATTGAATGTACCCACCTTGCTTGATTTTGAGGTAATAAGCCTCGAGACATGTGAGGTACGTTACGGAAAAGGAGCCTGAGTCAATATCCGCTAACATCAAGCGAATGAAGACGAAATCGATGCTCCGAACGGTTTTCACATATTCTGTCACATATTGCTAAAATCATTCACCCGAATTAGTTTTCGATTTCATCTTATTTCTGGTCAGAGCGAATGGATCATTTAATCGGTGCTCGAAGATACAAGTTTAATCATAGAATCATTGGCTACGAGACAAAGACGGAATGGACGTCCGGCTTGATTTTTCGACATGAGTTGTAACCCTCTTCGAACATATTCATCATTGAATTGATCGATTTCGCTTTATTTTTATGTAATAAGCCCCGTGACGTGTGAGGTATGTTACTGAAGAGTCATTATCCGCTAACACCAAGATAATAAAGATGAAATCAATGCTCCGAACGGTTTTCGCATATAGTATGCTATCAGACATTGCGAAGATCTTTCGCCCAAATCGTTTTTCGATTTCATCTTATTTCTGGTCAGAGCGGACGAATCACTTGATCGATGCTCACAGATACTGCGAGCATCGATACACTTTAATAATAGAGTCATTCTTTATGCGACAAAGATGAAATCGACGTATGGCTTGATTTGTCAGCATGAGTTGTTGCTTCTTCGAACATACTCATCATGGAATTTATCGACTCCATTTTTGTTCTACTTCGAGCACCGATCAAATGATCCATTCGCTCTGACCGGAAATAAGATGAAATCGATAACGTACCTCACGCTAATTACCTCAAAATAAAGCGAAATCAATCATCTCAATGATGAGCATGTTCGAAGAGAGTTACGACTTATGCCGAAAAATCATATCGGACGTCGATTTCGTCTTTGTCGCGTAAAGAATGATTCTATGATTAAACTTGTATGTTCGAGCCCCGATCAAGTGATCCATTCGCTCTGACCAGAAATGAGATGAAATCGAAAACGAATTTGGACGAATGATCTTGGCTCTATCTGATAGAATATGTGAAAACCGTTCGGAGCATCGATTTCATCTTTATTATCTTGGTGTCAGCGGATAATGACTCAGGCTCCGCTTCATTAACGCACCTCACGCGTCTCGAGGCTTATTACCTCAAAATAAAATGAAATCGATAAATCCAATGATAAGTATGATCGTAGAAGGTTACAACTCATGCCGACCAATCAATGGTCAAACCATCCATTAGCTCTGACCGGAAATAAAATGAAATCAAAAACCAATTTGGGCGAATAATCTTAGCAATATTTGACAGAATATGCGAAAACCGTTCGGATCATCGATTTCGCCTTCAGTCGCTTGATGTTAGCGGATAATGACTCAGGCTCCTTTTTCGTAACGTACCTCACACGCCTCGGGGCTTATTACCTCAAAATAAATCAGACTCGATAAATTCAATGATAAGTATGTTCGAAGAGAGTTAGAACTTATGCCGAAAAATCAAGCCAGACGTCGATTTCGTCTTTGTCGCAAACATAATGATTCTATTATTAAACTGTTACCTTCGAGCAAGGGTGAAATCCATTAGCTCTGGCCGGCAATAAGATGAAATCGAAAACGAATTTGGGCAATGATCACAGCAATGTTCGACAGAATATGGGAAAACCGTTCGGAGCATCGATTTGATCTCTATTCGCTTGATATTAGCGGATAACGACTCAGGCTCCTTTTTAGTAACATACCTCACACGTCTCGGGGCTTATTACTTCAAAATAAAGCGAAATCGATCAATTCAATGATGAATATGTTCGAAGAGGGTCACAACTCATGCCGAAAAATCAAGCCGGACGTCGACTTCGTCTTTGCCGCGTAAAGAATTATTCTATGATTAAACTTGTATCTTCAAGCACCGATCAAATGATTCATTCATTCTGATCGGAAATAAGATGAAATCTAAAATGAATTTGGCCGAATGATCTTGGCAATATCTGACAGAATATGCGAAAACCATTCAGAGCATCGGTTGCGTCTTTATTCGCTTGATGTTAGCGGATAACGACTCAGGCTCCTTTTCAGTAACGTACCTCACACGTCTCGGGCTTCATCGCCTCAAAATTAAGCGTAATCGATCAAATCAATTATGAGTATGTTCGATGAGAGTTACCGCTCGAAAAATCAAGCCAGACGTCGATTTCGTCTTTGTCGCGTAAAGAATGATACTATGATTAAACTTGTATCTTCGAGCACCCATCCATTCCAAGTGATCTATTCGCACTGACCGGAAATAAGATGAAATCGAGTATGGCCCCTTAAATCAAGTATTTGACTATCGCATCACAGCGCAATCGCTTTCTCGCACACGTAGAGGGTTTGCTCTCTCGTTGTTTACGGAATGCCTCCACTCAACTCGGATATAATGCCGGGCCTACATTTTAACTCGCCTCTTGAAACGTGGCTTTCGAACAGCGCGGTACGGCCGAATTGATTTGTAGCATTGGAATATTGGGTCCATGTTAGATTGAGTCCATTTTGTTAAAATCCCCAAGGAGGTTTTATATAAGATTGTCATTTATCTGCTATCGGATTAAACTCCTTAAGCCATGTTTTTCAAAGGCAAAATCTGTGCAGAGCGCATCCCGCACCGAGAACCGACAGATGCACTCCATTCAATTTCAATGAAATAAGACATTTAGCACACATACCCATGAAAACATTTACAACTAGTCCGACCTTTTCTCAGTACTGCGCCAACTCTCCTGTATGATCGGCTATTCCCTGGCATAAATGTCGGTCCATTAATGGACCATTATCGGAATGATATCCTCGGGCCAAGACTGGCTACCGAATTCGTACCGACACTGGATTCAAAACCGCCTCGACTGTAGTGCCAAGGTTGGCCCAAATTACAGGCAATATCGTACCACCGTTGGTCCATTCCATAACCAACAGTGATACTTATCGTATCACTGTTGGTTATGGAATGGACCAACGGTGGTCCATGGTCTCGACCGACATTAAGTATATTATGGCCGGTTTTTTGTTTCATATATATGGTAATGCGCAGAAACAAATATTATCTCAAAATAACAAAAATATAATTTATTATTAATTCAAATAAGTACAGAGATGGTTATTTATTATATGTTATCATTGTACTTATTATACCAAACTTATTTCGCAAATAATATATTAATGAATAATGAAACATTGGAAATGTGAACATTTTTTCGCCAAAATAATATATATAACATAAAAAACTTAACATGTGAAAATTCGTGGTTTCTCTAGAGATCAAATGTAAACCACGCATGCGACTTTTTATTTGTTAATATACTAATGAAAGATGAAAAACTGAAAATGGTCAAATTTTTTCGTAAATAAAATGTTCGTGATGAACGAACAATTGAAAGTATACACATTTTTTCGGCAATTAGATATTAATAGTAAACGAAAAACTGGAAAAGCGATATGGATTTACGAGAGATCGGAAGTAAATCACGCATTATTATTATTCAAAGCCATGTTTCTCTTCGCGCGACCCCCTACTCTGTCAGCAGCTCCGGTTAACCATCGACTCAAAATTGGAATTACATCCAACGGATCCGTGTATCTCTCGAATTTCTCGAGGACCAAAGCTCAAACAGAAAAAAAGAGTATCTTTTTTAATTTTCTATATCGCTTCAACAGTCATATACATCCTAGGGTGTTTAAAACGAAAACAGACATTTTTTTCAAATCACCTATGCAGTAATTCCAGTGAGCTGAAATAATACGCCTGGTGAATATGTACGAATACTTAATATTAATATTTAGCTGTCCCTCATTGTAATTTTCTATTCCCCAAGTAGAGTAGCTGTACCGGTTCTAAGCCACTTTAGGGGGAGGGTCAAGGGGTGAGGGTCCAGGGGGCGATGTCAAGGCGGAAAGGGTTCAGGGGGTGGTGTCCAGGGGGGAGGGTCCAGGGGGATGTCCATGCGGGCGGGAGGGGGTCGAGAGGGCGGGGTGTCCAGGGGCGACCATGGGGTGCGGCGTGCGGGGGGGGGGGGGGTCCAGCGCGGGGAAGCCAAGTGCGGGGCTGCGGAAGAGGGGGGTCACCGGGCGCGTGTGACGTCACAGAGGGGCCTCTGTGAAGGAGGCCATGTGGTCCGTAGAGCGTCTGGCAAGGAAGCCGTCGATAAGTGTTGTGTGTGTGTGTGTGTGCGTGTGCGTGTGTGCGTGCGTGCGTGCGTGCGTCTGTGTCTGTGTCTGTGTCTGTGTCTGTCTCTCTCTCTCTCTCTCTCTCTCTCTCTCTCTCTCTCTCTCTCTCTCTCTCTCTCTCTCTCTGTGTCTGTGTCTGTGTCTGTGTCTGTGTCTGTGTCTGTGTCTGTGTCTGTGTCTGTGTCTGTGTCTGTGTCTGTGTCTGTGTCTGTGTCTGTGTCTGTGTCTGTGTCTGTGTCTGTGTCTGTGTCTGTGTCTGTGTCTGTGTCTGTGTCTGTGTCTGTGTCTGTGTCTGTGTCTGTGTCTGTGCGTGTGCGTGTGCGTGTGCGTGTGCGTGTGCGTGTGCGTGTGCGTGTGCGTGTGCGTGTGCGTGTGCGTGTGCGTGTGCGTGTGCGTGTGCGTGTGCGTGTGCGTGTGCGTGTGCGTGTGCGTGTGCGTGTGCGTGTGCGTGTGCGTGTGCGTGTGCGTGTGCGTGTGCGTGTGCGTGTGCGTGTGCGTGTGCGTGTGCGTGTGCGTGTGCGTGTGCGTGTGCGTGTGCGTGTGCGTGTGCGTGTGCGTGTGCGTGTGCGTGTGCGTGTGCGTGTGCGTGTGCGTGTGCGTGTGCGTGTGCGTGTGCGTGTGCGTGTGCGTGTGCGTGTGCGTGTGCGTGTGCGTGTGCGTGTGCGTGTGCGTGTGCGTGTGCGTGTGCGTGTGCGTGTGCGTGTGCGTGTGCGTGTGCGTGTGCGTGTGTGTGTGTGTGTGTGTGTGTGTGTGTGTGTGTGTGTGTGTGTGTGTGTGTGTGAAGGGCGGCCTTTCAAATCCCATTATTTATGACATGTAGCTGGTTCCAATCAGAAAGACAATGTCAATTGCATCCGCCCCGTCTCAAAGCTCGCCGACAGACAGGTCCTGACAGGTTCCTTGGAAAAGCGTTTAGGGATCAAAGGCTGTCACCGCTGATGGACCACTTCAGCGCAGCTCTTGAAAAGTCGAGGTCTCTATTCCGAAATATAACGTCAAGATGTTCGCATGAGCGAGTATGTACGCAGTGCATCCGGCCAAGCAGCCCCTGGACTTGACCAAAAACGAGCTCGAACAGGTTCCAAAGGTCTTGCTCCTAAAATATTGGGGTAAATATGTTGGCTTATTGTGGGATCGTTTGCCAGAACATCATCGGAATGACAGTGAAGTGGTATCATATCTTCCATGCTTGGAGCAATATAATACGCCACAGATGAAAGATCACATCGATGGCCCCCCACCTCAACGTCGGGAGTGTAAAAAATGCTGTGAAAATTCTCGACGTACGGAATTCTTCGAACGTGCTTAAACCTGTTTTTCGGGAGCGTGAAAAAAATGTCTCGGGAAAATTCTCCACGGTTCTTCGAACCTGTTTTTCACGATTGGAAAAGAGGGCAGAGAGGTTTAAAAATTTGAGAGGGAGGCTTACGAGGGAGCTTATAATTTCGTGGGCCAAGCTCAGACTGCACTACGCCACTGCACCATCAACATCTAAAATGAACTTTGAAAGTGCGCGGAAAATGGATCTCTCGAGTATCAACAAAGTCGGCCGGATGGCGAAATTCCTCCCAACGAAGAAACTGTCAGCACTCCCCGTTAAGTCGGAACAACTAATCTCCGACATAGGGACCGTACAATCCAAATTTGGGAAACGCTACATCGCAGACATCGCGGATGAGTTCTCTGTCTTCTTACCTACGCGACTTGCGAAGGCCTTCGACCAAGATCCGACAATGTTCGAGAGTATGCTGCAAGTGGCACGCAATGGTCAGCTCTTCATGCAGTATATTGGTGGCAAATACAACAGTGTCGAGTTCCGTCGTCTCTAAACATGGTGGACGGGAAGAAAAAAAGTCGTTGGAACACCATCGTCGAACGGCTGTCCGCATCATCGAGAGTATGCTGCAACTGGTCAACTCAGTGGTTGGGAACTACAACAGCGTTCCATCGTCTCCAAGCGTGGAGACAAAATTGGGCACCACCGGGCGCATGGTTTTTTTTTCGAAGTGCTGACTATGTAAAAATGTATATGTTTAATCGAATTGTAAATGACGGATGTTTTCGTCGTAAAATAAAGAATACAAATGACATTTTCATCGAAATGTTTTTTATTCATTAAAAAAAATCCCTCGCTCGCGCTTCGTATACGCGCTCAACCAGCTTTTCACCGATTTTACATTCTCATGGGCGCAGTTCGTGTTGAAGGGATGATGGGGGCATTTGGTGTTTGTGATTTTCGGCAGCTTCTGCAGCGATGGACAGTCCAGAGTCTCCAAGTCGATGACGTTTGTCGCGGGATACGTGAAGCTTAATAGCTATGCGCATTTTTCGAATCCCTTCGCATAGATGGTAGGGGCTCCTTGCAAGATTTCTCGAATTGTCTTTGTGGCTGCCTCGTATGATATGTCAATGTGATCCCATCGTATTCCATGGAAATTGCGTTCTAGCCACTTGTTTGTCATTTTGTACTTGGCCGGTAAAGAGTCCCATGCAAATGGTGCGTCGAAGGCGAGCGTCAGCGGTTCAGCATCCTTGTCGTGGAGTCCGACAATGGACATATCCTTCAGGACAAATTCGTTGACGGGTCTCTTGAAGACCTGCACATAGACGATAAGCTCCATGTTGACTGAAGTGGACGCGAATCATCGGCATGATTTTATACCAATTTTTAACAATACGACCTTTTACAAATCCTATCATGAGCATCATGCAAAGCGCCAACGATTATCAACTAAACATCAATAGTCATTGATAGTCCAAGCATCGCATCGGGAAGGATTGAAGTATTCCATGTACAAGCATTTTATATGCATGAGTGCAGGACACAGCGATGATGGGTTAATGTGGCGACAAATCGACTTGAACGCGTGATGGTCTATACTTTAACCCCTACTCGATGTATTCGACAACGTGGAAGTGGTTGAGCATCAATACGCGTTGAGTATCATTGCCACGAGAGATAATGATTCTGAGGGCTGCGATTGATGTGCAATCAAGAGATAATACACGTTTCGCATGGGTGACAGTCACAGCCTTGTACCTAGCTGAACGAAGAAGTCACCACGGATATTCTTACATGTATTATTCAACGGTATTGAATCTATCGAATATTGGATGCTCAGTGACTATAGGTCAATTTTTTTTTTAAATTGTGCTTCAAAACCATTTATTCATCAATATGTATACCACCAAAGAAGACATTGCTCCGATACGCATAGCTCAACATAAGAAGAAGAAAAGCATATCAATTTGCTAGAAGATACCGAGGATAACAATGTATGACATTTCACATAGATCAAGAACCTGTCAAGCCTCGTGAGCGCAGAACTATACAGAGACAGCCATTAAAAAAATATATATGCCATCGGTGAGTGAAGCTAACATAATTACTGTATCGTTATATGTGCTAGACGAATCAAACAACAATCTATTATTTCGCAGGTTTCGGCATTACTTTGTGTTAAAGGATAAACTGCAATCACATGAGATCGATTGTGGAGCACTAGAGCACTGCCCCATCCGACTAACAAATAATACCAATAAGTGGCTCCAAATCATCAACTCCAGTCGGAAAGCATGACATCCATTCATTGAAAATGCCTATTTGGAGTGTTTTTGACTAATGATAGAGAGAAGATGAGATTGTGCAAAAACTGATGAGAAGAACGTAGCAGAGGATATGCATCAACATCATAAAGTATTTAGTGTTGATAACCACATGTGCTTTTCATACGACGAATCTCTATCATAGTATCAATCACATCACAGCGCTGATTCCATATCATGGTTTGTGGCAGAACTGGAAAAAGTAGTGCTCTGCATAAAATAAATGTTCAACGAAAATGAATGCTCATCATGCGTTAATTCTAATACGTTCTCGCTATGGCAATAATTGCGTATTCAGACATTATCAACCAATAGGGGTAGAAATTGAATTACTCAAGATACAATGGCGTATGCCCCACATAATATTATATGAGTTCAATAAAGTATCATTAATTCGAACATTGGAAAGTGGGCAATACTTGAATATGAGTTTTCACTCTTGGGATCTATACCAATGTCCACCGCTTCAAAGCACAACGAAGCATTCATGGCTCGTAAAAGCTATCTCCCAACTAGAGAAACCAATATATGTAATGGTGCGGCGCAGACTGGTAAAAAAGATAATCTATGACAAAGGACGTTATATAATTCACCGACTACAAACTCACAAATATTAAACTTTATCTCAATTCAGCATTCTTTTCTCAGGAGGACTCGCATTTGGACTTCAAAAAAGTTTCGCCATTTTGTTCAATATGGATTCTCGATTTCGTAAATACCATTACGACTGCCATAGTGATCGTTCTTTACTTACCATCACCCAGTCTTAATGTAACGGCCCTCTCACGGTTAATGATTGATCGCATCAGAACGAGCCTATAAAAAATACTACCATGGATGTGTGAATAGAGTTTGAATGCAAAGAAGATTCACCACCGAATACAACTGCATAGTGTTTTAATCTTACATGATAGCATTTGTTGTGTCCGAACGTGGAGGCATGGACGTGGAAAACGGTAAGATCGCAGAATCACCAAGCTATATACACTTTACTTATTTATTGTAACAAAATGTAAATGCGTACATTGGTGGCCATTACTACTTGTATGTCAGCCTTGTAAGACAGCCGGAGGGAGACTGCCCCGGCAGCAACGCGAGGCCGCTGGCACCGGCGGCCCACCGTTCCGGCAATGTGCCATTCGCAGTTACCGACACTACACCTCCTCTCTCTCTAAATATTTGCCTCGCGGTTTTTGTAACAATGGAAAAAAAGTATATTTTTGTTCCTCGTATACTGTTGAATAGTGGAGAGAACCCAAAAAAAATGTTAATAATGATAATAGATAATAGTAATAGTTCGCCCCTTTTTTTTTGTGTTGTGTGTGCGTGTCTTACTTTGTACTTTTTTTTATTTTGTCTCATGATCGTACGTCAGTCTTACTGGCGGTTTTCTAATTCTTTCCGGCCACCGCCGTACCGGCACCTCGTTTGGTGATCTGCTTTGCGCGCGATCTTCGTGATTTACCTCTTTTGTTGGGCTCGTGTCGTCTTTTTTTTTGTCGGCACCGCGGTGGTGCACGAACTCGATTCGGAGGCGTCGGATGTTTCTGAGGGTTTTAGGCGTTGGTTTTGCGTCTCGACTTCCGGGTATTCGTTAACTCGTGGTCGCGGCGGCGTGCTTTCACCGATTATTCGCAATTGGTCGATGTGACGTCGCCAGATTCTATCGTCGTCGAGCCGTATCTCGTAATGTAATTTTCCGAGTTTTTTTTGTACTCTTCCGTATTGCCATTTGGGTCGCGAGGTGTATTCTCTCGCGGCTACCCGATCGCCGATTTTGAAAGTTCTGGTCGGTATCCTATCCGGCGACTTTGCGGCTCGTACTGTAGGTTTCATTCGATCGAGTCGCGATTTTATCTCGCGACCAAACATTAGTGCTCCGGGCGATTGATTTGTGATACTAAGTAGCATTTTGCGGTACTGCAGTAACAATTTACGTAGTTCTTGTTCTTTCTCACTCGATTCTGGGTTCATGGCGCGCAAAGATTTCTTTAACGTTTGCACGCAACGCTCGGCTAAACCGTTTGTTGCGGAATGATATGGGGCAGTCAACCTATGCTTTACCCCATTTTGTTCTAGAAAACGCTCGAATTCGCGCGACACGAATTGTCTACCGTTGTCGCTGACCAGTACACGCGGAACCCCGCGGAAAATTTCTGGCCAGCGCGAATATGCGTCTATCAGTATGAAATAATATGAGCCGTAGAACGGTCCTGCGTAGTCTATATGTACGCGATCGAAAGGTGTTTCAGCCTCTTCCCACGGGTGAGTGTCGACCTTCGGAGGATCGTGTCGATCGCGGTCGACCCCTTCCCGCCAGCAGTAACTTCTCGCGAGTGCTTTCATTTTGTTTACTCCGAAATGCGCCGTGTGTAATTCGTCTAGGACCTCGTTTCTTAATGTTTTGGGTATTACTACTCTTTGTCCTCGGAGTAAACACCCTTGTTGCACGGAAAATTCGTTTTGGGGAATGTTGAAACGCAATTCTTTCTGTACTATTTTGCCTACTTGAAGGGCCTGACACAGGGCTTGAAGATTTGGTTCGTTACTAGTTTCGCTAGCTAATCTTGACACGGTAATCGGAAGGGTCTCTATTTGGGTGATTTCTACAACGTCTGGTTCGTCGCAAATCGCGAATTTCTCCGAGGAGGTCGGTAAACTTGATATCGCGTCCGCGTTCGCATTGGATTTCGAGTCCTTGTATTTGACATCGTACGTGAACGCTTGCAAATAAATCGCGTAGTGTTCCATACGTATCGTGGTGAGTACCGGCACCCCTTTGTCTGGGTTGAAAATTTGTACCAGGGGTTTATGATCCGTTTACAGGGTAAAGCGTCGTCCGTACAGGTATTGGTAAAACTTTCGTATCCCGAAGATGATCGCGTACGCTTCTTTGTCGATTTGCGAATATTTACGCTGAGTTTTGGAGAGCGTCTGTGACGCGAATTGTGTGGGGCGTTCTGTCCCGTCATCGCAGCTGTGTGACAATACTGCCCCTACTCCGTACGGAGATGCGTCCGTCGCTAGTATTATTGGTAAACGCGGGTCGAAATGTACCAAGCAGTCCGTCGATTGTATTTTCTCTTTTACTGTACCGAAAGTTTTTTCGCACTCGTCTGTCCACACGAATTCCGTGTCGTCGTGTAGTAGCTCATGCAGCGGGTATAGTAATGTACTTAGATTTTTAAAGAAACGCCCGTAGTAATTTACTAACCCGATAAACGATCGTACTTGTGTTTTATCCGTTGGTCGCGGGGCGTTTTGTACCGCGTGTATTTTCGCGATGGTTTTGTGAATACCGGTTTTGTCGATTCTATACCCGCAATATTCAATTTCGTCCATGAAAAATTGTGATTTCTCTACATTGATGTGCAAATTGTGTTTCGCGAGTCGCGACACTACTTCCCTGAGATTCTCCAGGTGTTTCTCGTCGGTTTCTCCCGTGATTCGAATATCGTCTAAAAACACCGTAACCCCCGGAATCCCTTGTAAAACATGAGCCGGTTGCTTTGGTACAGTCCTCGGTGTGTGTTCAATGTTAAGAGGTGACGGTCGTCGGGGTGGATTTCCATGTGCAAGTATGCGTTATTTAGGTCGATTTTTGAGAATTTTTTTCCTCCTGCCATAGCTGCGAATAGTTCGTCAATTGTCGGTAGGGGGTGCTCGTCAATGTGTAGGTTCGGATTAACTGTTATTTTAAAATCCCCGCAGATTCTCACCCCCCCCCCCCTTTTTTTAACCGGAACAATCGGCGTGGCCCACTCTGAAGTGTCGACTTTTGTCAAGACTCCCTCTACTTCCAGGTTTCGCAACGTCTCTTCGATTTTTTGTTTTAACGCGAAAGGTACTGGCCTAGCTTTTCTGAACACGGCCCTCGCCCCCTCTTTCAAGTACAACCTTGCTGTTATTCCCTTGATTTTACCGATGCCTTTCTCGAAGGCGGCTGGGAAATCCGCGATTAACCTTCTAACTATCCCTTCGGTCGCGAGGTGATTTATCTGCCCTTTTTCGTTTTCCCAAATATCAAGGTGCAACTGTCGAATCCATTCCCTACCCAGAACGGGCGCTCGTTCGTTCTCAATCACGTAGATATTTAGTTCAATGTCGCGATTCTTATACACGACTTTAACCGGAATGAACCCGCGAACTCTCAAAATCGTTTTACAATACGATACCAATTTCAGCGACGTTGGTAGTACGATAGAACCTGGGAAATGCTTTTCGCAATCGTCTTGACTCATGACTGTGACCGTCGCGCTGCTGTCGACCTCGAATTTGATTTCCGTGCGATCTACGCATAGCGTAGTGAAAAATTTCGCTCGGTGTTGTGTGTGTTCTGTTTCCGCGAGCTCGGCGACCTCACCGAGTTCTGCGAACTCGTCCAACGCCACTATCTCATCCACATCCGATTCCTCCGTGAGTTGATTCGCTTGTGCCGCTCGTTTCGCTTTGTTGCAAACTTTGCGAATGTGGCCTCTAATACTGCAAAAAGAACAAGTTATATCTTTCTTATCGCAATTATGAGCGTGGTGACTAGGACTCCCGCATCGATAACAATTTCCCCGAGTATTCCCCGATATACCCCCACGAGTATTTTTGGTATCGCTCGTGGCTGTGGAGCTTTGTCTGTTCGAGTTTTGCGGCGTCTTCGTGTATTTTTTGTTTTTTGCTTTTGCGTTTAATGCATGTATCGCTCCGCTGTGATGCGGCTCCGCGGCGTCTCGAGCAGAGAGCTCCATCGCCACGGCGATCTCAAACGCGCGATCCAGATTCAGGTCTTTGAGTTCAAGTAATCTATTTTGTATTTTCTCGCTACGAAGACCGAACACGAATTGATTGCGTAATGCCGTTTTTAAAAAATCCCCGAATTTACAATGAATTGCTAGCTTTTGTAATCTTGTAAGAAAATCTCGAACGCTTTCACCCTCTTCTTGTTTTCGTTGATGTAACCGGAAATTCTCTGCGATTTCCAAAGGCGCTGGACTGTAGTACTGTTGCATTACCTCGACTACCTCTTCGTATGTTTTCCCTACCGGTTTGGCGGGGGCGACTTTGGCGCACAGCGTGTCGTAAGCCTCCGGTCCCATGAAATGGAGTAAGTAGTGGAGTCGGTGTTGAGCCTCGGTCACGTTGAAGATGATGAAAGCCCCTTCCAAGCGCTCCACCCATCGGTCCCATTGGAATTTTGAATATTCGAACGTTTCGATCGTGAATACGCTCTGCACGGTAGTAGTTGTGGCCCCCGTAGACGATGTCGGTGTAGTTCCGGTTGTTGTCGTCATCGTGCCTGTCTGTGTGCTCCGTCGTGTGATTCGGATTGGATATGATGCGTGTGGTTCAGTATCTCGTCCGTATTAGTACGGTGAGGGAGGGGGGGGGAGACAAGAATCGTAGTGTGCGTGGCTTTGCTCGCTCGCGACGGTGCGGCGAGCTTGGTTCCCACGTGATATACCCCACGTGGTCCGACGTGCGTGATGGGTTCGTCCACGCTCAATACCGATGTGGCTCCCCCATTTCCCGTTTTACTTGGACCCGTCCAAAATTTTGTACCTGCCTCCCCTCAGTTTCGGAGACATGGACTCGTCCGATTTTGCATGTCGAAACAATGGGTAGGAATGCACGTATTTTGCGATTCGTCTCACCCTCTTGATGGTGGTTCTCTCGATCCGTCGTTCCTCTCCCCGAATCACGTAGGCTTTCTCTTCTTTTTATTTTTTTCCGCTTATGCACTTATTGCCACTAATAACTGCTGGTTTCCATGCCACGTGCAACGTTTCGATACGTGCGTGACTCCGTTTCGAATCCTGGTCGCCAGTTTGTTGTGTCCGAACGTGGAGGCATGGACGTGGAAAACGGTAAGGTCGCAGAATCACCAAGCTATATACACTTTACTTATTTATTGTAACAAAAAGTAAATGCGTACATTGGTGGCCATCACTACTTGTATGTCAGCCTTGTAAGACGGCCGGAGGGAGACTGCCCCGGCAGCAACGCGAGGCCGCTGGCACCGGCGGCCCACCGTGCCGGCAATGTGACATTTGCAGTTACCGACACTACAGCATTGTTGAATATTGTCCATTGATCGACATTATCCGTAAAATTGTATAGATCAGCAAAATTCCGAGAGAAACGAAGCATCATAGTTGATTCGCAATCGTCATGGTCTAAAGTGGGCCTATGGAAACGTTCCATACCGCATGGCTGAATGTTTAATAACAGCTGCAGTTGAAGATTCAATGGAATACGACATATGTCCAATCGTATATGTTAAGGATCATGAAAAACGAGAATGGCTAGCTGATATACTAAATATGAAAAATGAGCTATTTGTTGAACCGTTGAATATAGACTTTGACGACATGGATGTCTCAAGTAAACTAGATGGAAGTTCTACTCTACGATGTGAAAAGCATACAAACAATTGTGCCTTACGAAATGTATTTAAAATCTTTAATTGGTGGCTGAATCATAAAGATTCATGCAAATGAAAGAAATGTAACATTATGTACTTTTTACTCTCCTCACCCCATACTTAGTTATGCCAGCATCATCTGACATCGAATTGTGCATCTGTCTCCATTTTTTGTATGGAATTTAATTGAAAATAAATTAATAGAATCGCCGAATGATGGTCGAAGACATTCATCGGTATACGTTCGGTAGATGTTCGTGAGCCGTTTGTTGGAAGTTTGCAAGGCAGTCGAAGATTTTCGACAGTCGTTCGCGAAACGTTTCAGAGACTCCCGAAGACATTCATAAGACGTTCGAAGTTATTCAAGAGACGTTCGAAAACATTCATAACACGTTGAAGACATGCATGAGGGGTTCAAAGAGTTTCAAGAGACTTTCTATGACGTTCATGAGACGTTTGAAGGTGTTTGTGAGACGTTCAAGAGACTTTCGAAAACGTTCATAAGACGTTTGAAGACATTCATGAGAGGTTCAAAGACGTTCATGAGATCTGTGGCGATATTCATAATATGTTTGAAGACATCGATGAGGGGTTCGAAGACGTTCAGAGACTTTTAAAGACATTCACGAGAGGTTTGAAGACGTTAAAAAAACTTTCGAATTCGTTAGACTTTTGACGACATTCATAATACGTTTGAAGACATTCATGAGGGGTTCGAAGGCGCTTAAGAGACTTTCAAAGACATTCACGAGGGGTTCGAAAACATTCAAGAGACTTTCGACGACATTCATAATACGTTTGGAGACATTCACGAGGGGTTCGAAGACATTCAAGAGATCTTTGTCAATATTCATAATACGTTTAAAGACATCGACAAGGGGTTCGGCGATGTTTTAGAGACTTTCAAAGACATTCACGAGGGGGAGTTTGAAGACGTTCAAGAAACTTTCGAATACGTTCAAGAGATTTTCGACGACATTCATGATACGTTTGAATACATGCATGAGGGGTTCGGAGACGCTTAAGAGACTTTCAGAGATATTCACGAGGGGTTCGAAGACTTTCAACGACGTTTATAATACGTTTGAAGACATTCATGAGGGATTCGAAGACGCTTAACAGACTTTCAAAGACTTTCGTGAGAGGTTTGAAGACGTTCAAGAGGCTTTCGAAGAAATGCAAGAGATCTTTGACAATATTCATAATACGTTTGAAGACATCGATGAGGGGTTCGACGACGTTTGAGTTTCGCTGGAATTGTTTGGGTGCGCACCCAAACAAACTCAAATACATTTTACCAAAACTGTGAAAATCACAAACAAACCCAAACAATTCCGGCGAAACTCAAACGTCGTCGAACCCCTCACCGATGTCTTCAAACGTATTATGAATATTGTCAAAGATCTCTTGCATTTTAGTTTTAAGGCTTTCACGGCTCTTTATGTAATGAGAAGAGTATGTGGCTTCCGGATGGAGGCCGTGTTGAGGATCAGCGTTGTGCCGACGTTTCGCAAACGTTACAGTCTGCATCATCAGGGCTGAGAGCTCCGATACTGAAGCTCTCGTGTCTCAGGTATTCCTTATATAGTTGCAGTCATCGTTCTGGATCGCTGCACCAGCCAATCAGATGTTTTAATTGACCAGCTGATCAATTAAAACATCTGATTGGCTGGTGCAGCGATCCAGAACGATGACTGCAACTATATAAGGAATACCTGAGACACGAGAGCTTCAGTATCGGAGCTCTCAGCCCTGATGATGCAGACTGTAACGTTTGCGAAACGTCGGCACAACGCTGATCCTCAACACGGCCTCCATCCGGAAGCCACATACTCTTCTCATCTCTTGCATTTCTTCGAAAGCCTCTTGACCGTCTTCAAACCTCTTACGAATGTCTTTGAAAGTCTGTTAAGCGTCTTCGAATCCCTCATGAATGTCTTCAAACGTATTATGAATGTCGTTGAAAGTCTCTTGAACGTCTTCAAACGTCTCGTGAATGTCTTTGAAAGTCTCTGAACGTCTTCGCACCTCTCGTGAATGTCATTGAAAGACTCTTAAGCGTCTTCGAACCCCTCGTGAATGTCTTCAAACGAATCATGAATGTCGTCGAATGTATTCGAAAGTTTCTTGAACGTCTTCAAACTCCTCGTGAATGTCTTTGAAGGTCTCTAAAACATCGCCGAACCCCTCGTCGATGTCTTCAAGCGTATTATGAATATTGTCAAAGATCTCTTGAATGTCTTCGAAAGTCTCTGAAGGTCTTTTCACCTCTCATGAATGTCTTCAAATGTCTTATGAACGTTTTCGAAAGTCTCTTGAATGTCTCACGAACATCTTCAAGTGTCTCATGAACGTCGTAGAAAGTCTCTTGAAACTCTTTGAACGCCTCATGCATGTCTTCAAACGCCTTTTGAATGTTTTCGAACATCTCTTGTATGTCTTCAAACGTCTTATATATGTCTTCGGATAAACCCCTCGGATAAACGTATTATGAATGTCGTCAAAAGTCTACCGAATTCGAAAGTTTTTTTAACGTCTTCAAACCCCTCATCGATGTCTTCAAACATATTATGAATATCGTCACAGATCTCTTGAACGTCTTTGAACCTCTCATGAATGTCTTCAAACGTCTTATGAACGTTTTCGAAAGCCTCTTGAACGTCTCACAAACACCTTCAAACGTCTCATGAACGTCACAGAAAGTCTTTTAAAACTCTTTGAACCCCTCATGCATGTCTTCAACGTGTTATGAATGTTTTCGAACGTCTCTTGAATAACTTCGAACATCTTATGAATGTCTTCGGAAGTCTCAGAAACGTTTCACGAACGACTATCGAAAATCTTCGACTGCCCTACAAACTTCCAACAAACGGCTCACGAACATCTATCGAACGTATACCGATGAATGTCTTCGATCATCATTCGGCGATTATATTGATGTATTTTCAATCAAATTCCATACAAAAAATTGAGACAGATGCACAATTCGATGTCAGATGATGCAGGCATAACTAAGTATGGGGTGAGGAGAGTAAAAAGTACATAATGTTACATTTCTTTCATTTGCATGAATCTTCATGATTCAGCCACCAATTAAAGATTTTAAATACATTTCGTAAGGCACAATTGTTTGTATGCTTTTCACATGCGTAGAGTAGAACTTCCATCTAGTTTACTTGAGACATCCGTGTCGTCAAACTCTATATTCAACGGCTTAACAAATAGCTCATTTTTCATATTTAGTATATCAGCTCGCCATTCTCGTTTTTCATGACCCTTAACATATACGATTGGACACATGTCGTATTCCATTGAATCTTCAACTGCAGCTGTTATTAAACATTCAGCCATGCGGTATGGAACGTTTCCATAGGCCCACTTTACACCATGACGATTGCGAATCAACCATGATGCTTCGTATCTCTTGGAATTTTACTGATCTATACAATTTTACGGATAATGTCGATCAATGGACAATATTCAACAATGCTATCATGTAAGATTAAAACACTATGCAGTTGTATTCGGTGGTGAATCTTCTTTGCATTCAAACTCTATTCACACATCCACGGTAGTATTTTTTATAGGCTCGTTCTGATGCGATCAATCATTAACCGTGAGAGGGCCGTTACATTAAGACTGGGTGATGGTAAGTAAAGAACGATCACTATAGCAGTCGTAATGGTATTTACGAAATCGAGAGTCCATATTGAACAAAATGGCGAAACTTTTTTGAAGTCCAAATGCGAGTCCTCCTGAGAAAAGAATGCTGAATTGAGATAAAGTTTAATATTTGTGAGTTTGTAGTCGGTGAATAATATAACGTCCTTTGTCATAGATTATCTTTTTTACCAGTCTGCGCCGCACCATTACATATTTTGGTTTCTCTAGTTGGGAGATAGCTTTTACGAGCCATGAATGCTTCGTTGTGCTTTGAAGCGGTGGACATTGGTATAGATCCCAAGAGTGAAAACTCATATTCAAGTATCGCCCACTTTCCAATGTTCGAATTAATGATAATTTATTGAACTCATATAATATTATGTGGGGCATACGCCATTGTATCTTGAGTAATTCAACTTCTACCCCTATTGGTTGATAATGTCTGAATACGCAATTATTGCCATAGCGAGAACGTATTAGAATTAACGCATGATGAGCATTCATTTTCGTTGAAAATTTATTTTATGCAGAGCACTACCTTTTCCAGTTCTGCCACAAACCACGATATGGAATCAGCGGTGTAATGTGATTGATACTATGATAGAGGTTCGTCATATGAAAAGCACATGTGGTTATCAACACTAAATACTTTATGATGTTGATGCATATCCTCTGCTACGTTCTTCTCATCAGTATTTGCACACTCTCATCTTCTCTCTATCATTGGTCAAAAACACTCCAAATAGGCATTTTCAATGAATGGATGTTATGCTTTCCGACTGGAGTTGATGATTTGGAGCCACTTATTGGTATTATTTGTTAGTCGGATGGGGCAGTGCTCTAGTGCTCCACAATCGATCTCATGTGATTGCAGTTTATCCTTTAACATAAAGTAATGTTGTTTGATTGTTGTTTGATTAGTCTAGCACATATAACGATATAGTAATTATGTTAGCTTCACTCACCGATGTCATATATATATTTTTAATGGCTGTCTCTGTTTAGTCCTGCGCTCACGAGGCTTGACAGGTTCTTGATCTATGTGATATGTCATACATTGTTATCCTCGGTATCTTGTAGCAAATTGATATGCTTTTCTTCTTCTTATGTTGAGCTATGCGTATCGGAGCAATGTCTTCTTTGGTGGTATACATATTGATGAATAAATGGTTTTGAAGCACAATTTAAAAAAAAATTTGACCTATAGTCACTGAGCATCCAATATTCGATAGATTCAATACCGTTGAACAATACATGTAAGAATATCCGTGGTGACTTTTTCGTTCAGCTAGGTACAAGGCTGTGACTGTCACCCATGCGAAACGTGTATTATCTCTTCATTGCACATCAATCGCAGCCCTCAGAATCATTATCTCTCGTGGCAATGATACTCAACGCGTATTGATGCTCAACCACTTGCACGTTGTCGAATACATCGAGCAGGGGTTAAAGTATAGACCATCACACGTTCAAGTCGATTTGTCGCCACATTAACCCATCACGCCATGCCATTAACCCATGCATATAAAATGCCTGTACATGGAATACTTCAATCCTTCTCGATGCGATGCTTCGACTATCAATGACTATTGATGTTGGGTTGATAATCGTTGGCGCTTTGCATGATCCTCATGATCGTATTTTTAAAAGGTCGTATCGTTAAAAATTGGTATAAAATTATGCCGACGATTCGCGTCCACTTCAGTCAACATGGAGCTTATCGTCTATGTGCAGGGCTTCAAGAGACCCGTCAACGAATTTGTCCTGAAGGATATGTCCATCGTCGGACTCCACGACAAGGATGCTGAACCGCTGACGCTCGCCTTCGACGCACCATTTGCATGGGACTCTTTACCGGCCAAGTACAAAATGACAAACAAGTGGCTAGAACGCAATTTCCATGGAATACGATGGGATCACAGCGACATACCATACGAGGCAACTAGAAAGACAATTCGAGAAATCTTGCAAGGAGCCCCCACCATCTATGCGAAGGGATTCGAAAAATGCGCATGACTATCAAGATTCTCGGATCCCGCGACAAACGTCATCGACTTGGAGACTCTGGACTGTCCATCACTGCAGAAGCTGCTGAAAATCACAACTCCAAATGCCCCCATCATTCGTTTAACACGAACTGCGCCCATGAGAATGTAAAATCGGTGAAAAGCTGGTTGAGCGTATACGAAGCGCGAACGAGGGATTTGTTTTAATGAATAAAACACATTTCGATGAAAATGTCATTTGTATTCTTTATTTTACGACAAAAACATCCAACATTTACAATTCGATTAAACATATACATTTTTACATAGTCAGCACTTTGAAAAAAAATCCATGCGACCGGTGGTGCCCAATTTTGTCTCCACGCTTGGAGACGATGGAACGCTGTTGCAGTTCCCAACCACTGAGTTGACCAGTTGCAGCATACTCTCGATGATGCGGACAACCGTTCGACGATGGTGTTCCAACGACTTTTTTTCTTCCCGTCCACCATGTTTAGAGACGACGGAACTCGACACTGTTATATTTTCCACCAATATACTGCATGAAGAGCTGACCATTGCGTGCCACTTGCAGCATACTCTCGAACATTCTCGGATCTTGGTCGAAGGCCTTCACAAGTCGCGTTGGTAAGAAGACAGAGAACTCATCCGCGATGTCTGCGATGCAGCGTTTCCCAAATTTGATTTGTACGGTCCCTATGTCGGAGATTAGTCGTTCCGACTTAACGGGGAGTGCTGACAGCTTCTTCGTTGGGGGGAATTCCGCCATCCGGCCGACTTTGTTGATACTCGAGCGATCCATCTTCCGCGCACTTTCAAAGTTCTTTTTAGATGTTGATGATGCAGTGGAATAGCGCAGTCTGAGCTTGGCCCACGAAATTATAAGCTCCCTCGTAAGCCTCACTCTCAAATTTTTAAACCTCTCTCCCCTCTTTTCCAATCGTGAATAACAGGTTCGAACACTTTCGAAGATACGGGGAGAATTTTCCCCAGACATTTTTTCACGCTCCCGAAAAACAGGTTCAAACACGTTCGAAGAATTCCGTCCGTCGAGAATTTTCACATCATTTTTTACACTCCCGACGTTGAGGTGGGGGGCCATCGATGTGATCTTTCATCTGTGGCGTATTATAATGCTCCAAGCATGGAAGGTATGATATCACGTCACTGTCATTCTGATGATGTTCTGGCAAACGCTCCCACAATAAGCCAACATATTTACCCCAGTATTTTGGGAGCAAGACCTTTGGAACCTGTTCGAGCTCGTTTTTGGTCAAGTCCAGGGGGTGCGTGGCCGGATGCACTGCGTACATACTCGCAGATGCAAACATCTTCACGTTATATTTCGACTTTTCAAGAGCTGCGCTCAAGTGGTCCATCCGCGGTGACAGCCTTTGATCCCTAAACGCTTTTCCAAGGAATCTGTCAGGACCTGTCTGTCGGCGAGCTTTGAGATGGGGCGGATGCAATTGACATTGTCTTTCTGAATGGAACCAGCTGCATGTCATAAATAATGGGCTTTGAAAGGCCGCCCTTCACACACACACGCACGCACACACACACACACACACACACACACACACACACACACACACACACACACACACACACACACACACACACACAACACTTATCGACGGCGGCTTCCCTGCCAGACGCTCTACGGATCACATGGATCACCCCTTCACAGCAGCCCCTCTGTGACGTCACACGCACCCGTCGACCCCCCTCCGCCGTAGCCCCGCACTTGGCTTCCCCGCGCTGGATACCCCCCCCCCCGCCCCGCCCCATGGTCGCCCCTGGACACCCCGCCCTCTCGACCCCACATTGACATCCCCCTGGATCCCCCCTGGACACCGCCCTTGGACCATCTCCCCCTTGACATCTCCCCCTGGACCCTCCCCCCAAAGTGGCTTAGAACCGCTACAGCTACTCTACTTCCTCATACTACTAACGTGAAGAAAACTTTGCTTTCTACTTTTCAATGTTATAACTCGTCAAAAGGTAAGCGCGTAATAGTGCCCATGGCAATTTTTGGTAAGAAATCAAACGGTCTAAGGAAAGGTATTTGATATTTCACCAGCTGTATTATTACACCTTACTGCAACTACTGAACAAGGGACTTAACCCATTAACGCACAAGAATCGCGATTTTTTCCTTCATTTTCAAGCCAGATTTTTATTATACAAAAAAATCATAAAAAATGAAGAGATACGTTCCCTAGTATTTTCGAGGGTGCTCTTTCATTATCTGGGGTCAAAATCGGATTTTGTCCATTAGGAAAAAAAATATGGCGGCTTTTAAATAATCAAAACAGGAAAAATCGATGACACTTTTTTTTCAAAATTGTTTTTCACCTCGAAGCCGTTGAAAAGTCCGGTTTTTTTTAACCATGAGTGCATAGAATAGTGACGATTGAACAATCAATTTTTTAAATTCGTCGTTGTCAACATTTTCACCCCCAAAATGGCGCTTTTCACCCCCTGAGTGACAGGAAAAATTTCACGCTCGGTGTCCCAAATGAAAAGTAGTTGGATTTGGACGAAAATTGGTACTCGGAGGTTTTTGAGGTCGCTGATTACGATTCTGTTCTCAAAATTCCGAAATTCAAAATGGCCGATCCAATATGGCGGACACAAATGCAAAAGTTCATTTGAATTGGATAAAACGTGGCACTCGGGGGTTTTTAAGGTCGCTCATTATGATTCTGCTCTCAAAATTCCGAAATTCAAAATGGCGGATCCAATATGGCGGACACAAATGCAACAGTTCATTTGAATTGGATAAAACGTGGCACTCGGGGGTTTTCGAGGTCGCTTAATATGATTCTGCTCTCAAAATTCCGAAATTAAAAATGGCGGATCCAATATGGCGGACACAAATGCAAAAGTTCATTTGAATTGGATAAAACGTGGCACTCGGGGGTTTTCTAGGTCGCTTATTATATTTCTGCTCTCAAAATTCGAAAGCCTTTGGGTATTTAAATACCTAGTATTTTCAGGTATTTAAATACCCAAAGGCTTTCAAATTTTGAGAGCAGAATCATAATCAGCGACCTCGATAACCCCCGAGTGTCACGTTTTATCCAATTCAAATGAACTTTTGCATTTGTGTCCGCCACATTGGATTCGCCATTTTGAATTTCGGAATTTCGAGAGCAGAATCATAATCAGCGACCTCGAAAACCCCCGAGTGCCACGTTTTATCCAATTCAAATGAACTTTTGCATTTGTATGCGCCATATTCTATCCGCCATTTTGAATTTCGGAATTTTGAGAGCAGAATCATAATTAGCGACCTCGAAAACCCCCGAGTGCCACGTTTTATCCAATTCAAATGAACTTTTGAATTTCAGAATTTTGAGAGCAGAATCATAAACAGCGACCTCGAAAACCCCCGAGTGCCACGTTTTATCCAATTCAAATGAACTTTTGCATTTGTGTCCACCATAATGGATCCGCCATTTTTAATTTCGGAACTTTGAGAGCAGAATCATAATCAGCGACCTCGAAAACCCCCGAGTGCCATGTTTTATCCAATTCAAATGAACTTTTGCATTTGTGACCGCCATTTTGGATCCGTCATTTTGAATTTCGGAATTTTGAGAGCAGAATCATAATCAGCGACCTCAAAAACCCCCGAGTGCCACGCTTTATCCAATTCAAATGAACTTTTGTATTTGTATCCGCCATATTGGATCGGCCATTTTGAATTTCGGAATTTTGAGAACAGAATCGTAATCAGCGACCTCAAAAACTTCCGAGTACCAATTTTCGTCCAAATCCAAATACTTTTCATTTGGGACACCGAGCGTGAAATTTTTCGTGTCACCCTGGGGGTGAAAAGCGCCATTTTGGGGGTGAAAATGTTGACAATGACGAATTTAAAAAATTGATTGTTCTATCGTCACTATTCTATGCACCCATGGTTGAAAAAAAAACCGGACTTTTCAACGGCTTCGAGGTGAAAAAAAAATTTGAAAAAAAGCGTCATCGATTTTTCCTGTTTTTTTTTTGTTGAAAAGCCGCCATATTTTTTTCCTAATGGACGAAACCCGATTTTGACCCCAGATTCGGAAAGAGCACCCTCGAAAATACAAGGGAACGTATTTCTTCATTTCTTATGATTTTTTTTATACAATAAAAATCTGGCTTGAAAATGAAGGAAAAAATCGCGATTCTTGGGCGTTAATGGGTTTAAAAATGTCGTTTTTGTTAATCACCGTAAAAAATATATTTTGACTCATATACCTCTTATTATGCGAAAAGTCACGGTTGCAGTGAAGTTGCGTTTTTCATTCATATTTTTTTATTTTCTTCCACAGGCGGTGTATTGCAACTCTACCGGTTTTCCAATGACTGTCTGCATAGTTTTAGCTATGTACTCTTTCACTGTCGATAATTCAATAATTTGCCGACTGAGAATTCGCTCCTGCAACAAAAATCATAACATTTCATATAATCGTAGCAAACTATGAAATACAATTTTTTGCAATTTCGGTTTTTTTTTAAATTTCGATAAAAATGAAGTTAACATGATTTTTTCTTAACTCCATTTAGTATTATAAGTTTTATCATAAGAAACTTGCGGAAAATATCGCGACTAACGGGTAATAGGACGTTCAAATTTAATCTTCGTTGTATTCGAACAAACATACGATTCCCCGCGATTCTTTCGCTTTTTATTTTAATTCTAATTTTTTAATGATGTTGTTGTGCCCCGGCTGTTGTGAGGACGAGGGTATGTGGGGACTTTTCCCGTTCCAAATAAATCTCCAACTCGGGATATTGCAACTTGAACAACTTATATTTTATTTAAAATTAGGCAACAATATTACAATTCTTTTTTATGCCTTGAGACCGACCTCCTCGGCTTCTGGCCGAAGACTGGCTTTCGATTGATTCTTTCGGCTAATTGTTAACTCGGGTTTTCGCAACCAATCGTTCGAGAATGTTCGATTTGTTCGATTGCGATTTAGCGTTTTTCTGGCTGAGTCGAGCGGAATATCGGGCTTGTGAAATATCGGGCTCGATATCGTCGCATGGGGTCTTTGAACCTCATGCGTTAGCAATATGAAAATTTCTGTCTTTTCAGGGCACAACATTCCTCCTCCTTGGGAAGACGAAATTCCCAATTTCGGCGATATAATACATTTTTTTCATAGCTTTTGGCAATTTTTTGTCTCTCGGTCGTCTCTCGGCTTACAATAATACAATAGATTACGAAGGTACAAGTGCCTTTTTAATATTATAATATATACCTTTTTTTAATATTTCGATTTTCTTTTTTTTTTCATACACATTTACGTTGTGAGTGTGCGAGTTGCATTTCGCGTGAATATGACTCGCGGATTTTGTGAGTCAGCTGTTGCCTTGCGTTTGGCAGCTCGCGATCTGGCCGGAGCTACGTCAGCAAGGTCGTCGTTCGGAGATGTAGCATTTAAACGTCGCCGTTGCAACGCTTTAATTCCAAAATATGATATAATCATTGCGAAGGGAATCATTCCGCTGAGGGCATAATTCCCTATGATGTGACTCTGTTGTCACATGATCTTAATTTTTGTTTAATTTTGTTTTCAATATTTCGATTCGTTCGCCAATTTTGTTAATTTCATATGGATCATTAATTATCGTATGAGGAATATTTTCCAATATTAAAGGTTGAGGTATTTCGTTTTCTGTAGTTAGAAAAGATAGATTGAATGGCGGTAAAAATTGTAGGAATTTTTCGTGTACAGTTTCCTTCAAATGTTCTATCTTCAAATCTATGGAGGTGACAGAACATTCCCCATCCAAAGCCAATAATCCTGTTCCAGTAATTGTTGCATGAGTTGTCGCAGAGTTTTTACAGTTTATCGTGAGAGCTATTATCTCTGGGGCTACATATATCCATTGCCCTCCTTGTTCCAGAGCAATGACCAAAGAATTTTCTAATTTAACTAAACGATGTGTACAATTCGCTGTTTCGGGATATTTTCCTAAATATATCGATAGTTCGCATGATGCTCCTGATCGTATTATTTGTCTTGCGTTTTTCAGATGACAGTAATATTAACAATTTTGTCGTTTACATTTGGATAATTCATTTTCTGAGAATGACAGTTATTCTCGACGCTCTCGATCAATTATATCATTTTTTACGGTCGTTTCTGTGAACCGAAACGTATATTTTTCTACTCTTACGGGTACAAGATAGACTTTATTCACATTAAACTCGTTGTTGTTGATTAATAGAATTTTTATCACAACGGTGAGGGTATTTTGAATACTATATGCACCTAATTCAGAAATTTCCAGTAACTCGTTAATTTTTTCTGGACGTAATTTTGTCGGAAAATTCAGTCCTTTTGGTCGATTTGGTAATGCTTTTATTAGATACGCGTAGAGTTGTCTGGGCAGCAATATTGTAAGATTAACGATTCCTTTTGGCAAGCCTACTAAAAAGTTATATAATTGACGTATATCGTTTAATAAGGATTCAATTATTACATTAATAGTTGTTAATTTCTCGTCCAATTGTTGACATGTTAAAATATCTATTACGAGATTTTTCATTCCATGGTGTAAATTGTTTACTAAACGGCCTAGTGTTTCTTCGTTTGCCGCGAGGCGATTCGTTGTGCGATTGAACATTTCCAGTGTAATTTGCTGGATCTGCAAATTTTCTTTTAACGCATCTTCTGTTGTTTTTGTTTTTTTCGTTATCGCTGTCATTTGCCGTTCGATGTTCGCAGCGTCGTGCGCATCTAAGTTACCTGTTATCGATTTGATAATGGATCCTAATCCGTCTGTTAAGCCTCTTTTATTTATTCTACCTTTTGTGCCAGTTATATCGTAAATGGACTGCATTTCGGAATTTATTTTTCCTTTCATTCGTTAGTCCTTTCTGTCATCTTAACTGTTGAGATTAATAACCTGTAAAATGGGTTTGCCATTTTGTTTCAATAATTTATTTTCTTGTTTCCCTATTTGTACGTGCAATACTTTTGTTCCTTTTTTTGTTGCGAGTTCGAATAATCGTTTTTTGCTTACATTGCTATTTCTTCCCTCTCTAATCTCTCTCCTTTTTTTTTAACTTGGAATGTAACCATATACGAAAAATTTGGTTTATATTTGTTTTTCCTTTCATTTTACTTTCTTTATTTGATAATCATGCGTATTATCATGAAATTATAATTTCGGAAACAATGCATATGTATAAATTCCCTTTCTTCTTGTGATTGTAGATTCCTCATTTGGTAACTAATTTTCTTTTTATTCGTTATTTTGTTGTTGTATTTACTCGAAAAATTTATATGCATATTATTATTATTATTTTTTTTCATTTTTATTTTAGACTCGCTATCTTTTGTTTATTTACCTTTTATTTTCCTTCATTTATTATTCGTTTTGTTTCTTTATAAACCTAGAGCTCTTTCTATCTTTCTTCTTGTAAATTTTATTTAATTTATTTATTCTCTCTTTTTGACTACTTCATTCGCTCATTTTTGTTATAGATTCTTTCATTCATTTGAACGTTATTTTATTTTGTTTTATTTACTTTATTTTTCCATTTTATTTAATATTAGTTGATTTATTTATTTATTCTTTTATTTTTATCACTGTATTTCATTTTCTTTTATTTCGTGATTTCGTATTATTTTGATTTATATTTCTTTTGTTGGACAGGTGGCAGATCGCCATCCGTACGCGAATCCGTCGCGTATCGTTAGCCGCTCGACCGTTGCTTGGCAACGGCGTGAGACGGGAAGGCGTCAATCTATGGCTCGTCGACTGCTCGCAGGCCTCCGCGGGCCAGGCGACTAGTCCTCCTACTCTACCGTTCAGTAGGTAACGTAGGGTTTAATCCAGTCTACATGTACCCGGACTGCCTTACGTCCACGGCCGATAGTGTAATTCTCTTCAGAATCTTTGCTCTGTATTTTGTAAGGCCCTGTCCACTTAGGGGAAAGCTTCGCTGATCGGCCTCGGCGTATAGTAGTGTCGTGGAGTAGGACTCTGTCACCGGGGCGGTATTCCACCGTACCAGCGGTGATATCATGCCCTTCTTTTACCCTTTCCTTTCCTTTTTCCAATCGTTCTTTTGCCACGTTCCATGTGCCTCGAAGCCGTTCGCGTAACTCGGAGACATAATCGTCGTATGAGTACGTCTTTCGTGGTGCATCTTTAAGCGCCGTCGGTAAATCGGCTACTTTTCCAAACACCAACTCGTACGGAGTGAAACCTGCCGCTGTGTGCGGAGTGGTATTGTAGGTAAACATCGCGTATGGCAACCACTCATCCCAATCCGTTTGATCCTCTTTAATGAAAATTTCAGGTATTCTGCGAGAGTTCGGTGTGAACGCTCCAATGCTCCGTTTGATTGGGGACGGTATGCCGTCGTTTCAATCTTTTTTATTCGGAATAATTGGCACATCTCCTTGAAAGTTTCGCTCAGAAAATTCGTTCCTTGGTCTGACAATAATTCTTTTGGAGTGCCGTACTTGCAAACAATTTGAGTTGCAAATCCTTTGGCTACTTCCTTGGCTTCTTGCGTTTTTAGCGGTATAGCTGCGCTATACTTGCACAATGCGTCTTGAAAAGTCAGGATGTATTTAGTCCCGGCTTCGTCTCGGGTAAGGGACCTACTGTATCGAGTGCATGTTTGACGAATGGTGTCTTGGGTGTGTCGGTAATAGCCATGGGAGCATGCTTGCGTCGCGTGATTTTATTTTTCTGGCATTTGTCGCATGATTTTACGTAGTTTTCTATTTCTTTATTCATTCCCGGCCAGCTAAACTTTATCTTTATTCGTTGTTTCATCCTTTTTTCGCATGGGTGGCCTGCAAGAGGGGCGTCGTGGTATTCTTGCAGAATCGTACCTCGCTCCTCTTCACTCAGGCACTCTCGATCTCCTATTTCCGTCTCTGTCTCGCTGTCACTTCTTGTCTCGCTTGCGCTCGAGTCTTTTTCTATTTCCTCCTCTTTTCCGCTCGGGCCTGCTGCCTGGTCCGCCTCCACTGGTGGGAGTGGCCGTTCGTTCTCTCTCGCGCGGGCCTCTGACGCCTTGCGCGGACGTTTCTCTCTAGCAGGCTGCATTGTTTTTCTCGGCCGGCCACGTGCTCGCGGGCCCAGCTGACCACGGCCATGCTGGCTCGGGTCTGTTGATGCTGGCGGCGGTGGCGCGGAGCGGGGGGCCTTCCGCGGCCTTCCTCTACCACGCATCTCGGCGTCCTTGTGACGTACCACCGCCTCGGGTTCTTGCCGCGTCAGCATCAATACATACATACGGCTTAAAGCATCCGCATTCGTGTTTTTCTTACCAGCCTTATACTCGATGGTATAGTTTAACTCCTCTATATTTATCCTCCAGCGCATCAATCGTGATCCTGGATCTTTTACGTTGAAAAGCCATGTGAGGGGCTTATGATCCATCACGATGATGAATTTCGTTCCATAGATGTATGGTCGGAATTGCGCTACTGCCCAAATTATCGCTAGCATTTCCTTCTCCGTTGTTGAATAATTCATTTCTGCCTTCTTCAGAGTGCGACCCGCGTAACAGATGGGTAGACCTTCTCCGATTTTTCCTTGTAATAAAATCGCGCCAATTGCCTTATCAGAGGCATAAATTGTCACCACGAAGGGTTTTTCGAAATCCGGACACTGCAGAATCGGTGCGGTGCTGAGAGTTTCCTTTAATTTTTGGAAAGCTTGTTCGCAGTTTTCGTCCTAAATGAACGTGTTTTCTTTCTTGATCAGTTCTGTTAACGGCTTCGAAAGTTTTGAAAAATCCTGTATGAATTTTCGGTAATATCCGGCTAGTCCCAGAAATGATTGCACCTCTTTTACGTTTTTTGGGGCTGAAAATCGTTGTATAGCCTCTATTTTTTCCGGATCGGGTTTTACTCCCACTTCGGTAATAATGTGTCCCAAGTACTGGATTTCTTTTCGCAGAAATCGACATTTCCTAGATTGAACCTTTAATTGGGCTTCTCTCAGTCGATCGAATACTTCTATCAGCCTTTTGTTATGTTCTTCGAACGATGATCTGTATACTACTACATCGTCGAGATATACGTAGCATATTAGTCCTTGTAATCCAGCAAGTACAGCGTCTATCAGCCTTTGAAAGGTTGATAGGGCGTTTTTTAATCCAAATGGCATTCGGTTGTACCCGTAATGTCCAAGAGGAGTGGAGAAAGCGGTTTTCTCCTTGTCTTTTTCGGCCATTGGGATTTGATGAAATCCCGATGCCAAATCGAGAGTCGTGAATTATTTTGCTCGTCCCAATTGGTCCAATATTTCGGTAATATTGGGCAATGGATACGAGTCTCCTTCCGTTGCTTCGTTTAGTTTTCGGAAGTCTACTACCACTCTTTTGCATATATTTCCGTCGGCGTCAGGCTTTTTTGGAACGACGTGTAGAGGAGCATTCCATGGGCTCTTGCTCGGTCGAATTATTTCGTTTTTTAGCATCTCTTTTGTCTGCGCCATTACTTCTTGCTTGTGGACTTCTGGTAATCGATATGGACGAATTTTTATTGGCGTTGTCCCTGGTCGTACGCTTACGCAGTGCTCCACTATAGCGGTGCACCCAAGCGACTCTTCCTCGAAATGGAAGACGTCAGCGTATGCGTCAGCGAATTCGCGTAGGAATTTTTCTTCTTCTGGGTTTAAGTTCGAATCTCCTTTGATTTCTTCCCATATTTTGTCTTTTCTTTTTAATTTTTCTTCGATCGATACAGCACTTATTTCCTTTTCTTCAGTTGGCTTTTCTTCTTCAATTTCTGCAATTTGCACCGTTGGCCTTTCGATTTTGATTTCTTCATTGTTTGAGTTTCGCACTACTATGAGGCAGGAATGTCCTTCTGGGCGGACGTAACATCCGCTTATCTTTACTCCTGGTCGCACTTCTTTTGCTGCGACACATCCTATTTTTGTCGTCAATGTTTGTACGTATAGGATTTTCTCTGTTCTGGGAAGTAGTTTAATTTTATTCGTTCCGTCCAACATGGGGATCGGATGTCCGTATATTTTAATATGTCTTCCGTTTAGACTGTCGACGTTGTGCTCTATCATGAGGTCCAAGCCCATTATTCTTTCTACTTCCAGTGGTACTGCGTCATCTATTACGTAGAATCCGTGTTCTACGTTTACTGCGGGTGTTTCGAGCACAAGCATAATTTTACACAGTGCGTAGAATTTTTTTCCTCCGATTCCTTTGAGTCCGATCGTTTCTTCTATTATTTCTGTGTCCTTTTTTAATATACTCTTTTTTATGAGACTACATTGGGCTCCGGTGTCTCCTTTCAAAGTGAGGATTTTGTCTTTAACCTGGGGAGACGCGATGTGGAAGTAGCTAGCGGCTCCTCCAGAATTGATCGTCGTTATCCAGTACGATTTTATTTTCTTCCTTGTGTTTTTTCTTTTGGACGGACCTGTATTCGATGCTTCGATTATTTTCTGACGTTGCGTTTTTGGTCTCCGCTCGTTGCCCTTGCCATATCGAGCGAAAATGATCCAAATGTTTTTTTTCTTTGCGCTGTCCTGTTTCGGCGTTCTAGTGATACTGATTTGGCTGCCCTGGGGGCCTACTCTTGTTGTAGTAGCTGGTTCCGTGGCCCTGTTGATAATTCGTTTGATGATCTTGATTATACCCGGTTCCCGGTGCCTGTCCATATCCGTTTTCTTGTCCTTGTTGCCAATTTCTTTTTCGGCAATCCTTGTACGCATGTTCGGGTTTCTTGCAGTAATTGCAAGTGATGTTGAATTGATGCCCGCTTTTCGATGGAGCTGGTAGGCTGTATCTTCCGTAAGACGATGTGTTGGATCGGCAATCCTTTGCTAAATATCCCATTTTGTGACATTTATTGCACGTCATCGGCGGTCGTTTTTCCAGATGAGTCTGCCTGTTTATGGATTCGCCTCCTTGTAGCGATTTTTCCTCTTCCATTGCTCCTTTAAGGGCTGATCCGAGATCCTTGAATCCTCGAGCCTTCACGATGACTTGGTATTCCCTTCGAAGCCCGCTTTCGAAGTTGTATAGGGCTAATTGCCTTACATATGTCTCAATTGTTTTTTTTTTCCGCAGGCGATCTTGCCTCGGTTGTGCGGGCTTCGATTAATTCCATCATCATGGCCTCGAGTCGTTGACCGTATGCTAACACGCTCTCGTTGTATTTTTGCTTACACGTATTAAAATCGACCTGTAACGCGGCTACTGTACATTGCATTCCATATAATGCTGCCATTTCTTCTTTAAATTGTTGGTACGATTCAATTTCTTTATATCGCGTACCTTTTCAGGCTTTTCCTATTACTTTTGTTGCTAACATGGATTGTAAAAGGGAATGTCTATCGGCTGCTGCAACGCACGAGTTTGCATAGTCGAATGCTTCAATTATGTCGTCGACTTCTTCAGGATTTCGCCATCAAATCGGGGAATGAGGCTTCGCGTCTCCTTTAGGGTCATGAAACCATTTTCTTGCGCCATGTTATCTGAATTAAGTTGGGGTAGGAAAAATTCTTCAATTTCTATTTCGCGACCACGCCTAGTGTCTATATTTTCAGGAGATTGATCAGAATCTGTTGATAGATCAGAAAAATGAACGGTTCGATCTGCTGCGGATCGAATTTTGGTACGTTTCGCAGCTGTCGGCCTATTTGAGGAATTGTGTGAATTTAGACTTTTGTCTGAGCTCGTTGCGGATCGAAATCGCTTTTTCCTAAGTTCCTGCAGTTCTTTATCGACTGTTTGATTCTCGGGACAATCTCTTGCAATAAGTTCGTCGAAAATTGAATTTAATGAACGCGATAATTTGTTGTTACCCGGCAATCGGTATAATTTACGACGCTCGTCTTTGTTTGACATTAAATGTTTAATTGTTTGGCTTTGGAGTCTGTTTTTTGATAAATGTTCCGTCTCTTGCAGTACGATGATGCGCCTCATGTTAATCGTTGCATCGTAGTCGGTTGTTCACAAGATGTTGACCTCGTTCTCATAGCTGTTTGGCAGGATGTTGCCAGTATTTTCCCTGTTGTCGTGTTTCTTTGGTTTGCTGTTCTCGTACGCTCTGTTGTTCCGTTGTAGAAGGTATTTGGTGAGTCTTCGTCCTTGGGTCGGTCTGGTATCGATGATCCTCGGTGTCTGGTTGCTTTTGGACAGCTCTGTACGGTTGACTCGGGCGTTTGCTTACACCGCATTGTTTCTTTTTATTTGTCCGGTTCGACGGTCGTCGATCGGATCACTCGTTGACCTCCTTTTCAGCACTTGCTGCGTTCAGTTTATTTGGTACGTTGGATAGGATGTTTCCTTCTTCTTTTTCTCAAGTTGTATTGCAAAGTTGTGGTATCCCCAATTGCGGGAATCCCACCGCTGCTACCAATGTTGTGCCCCGGCTTTTGACGATGCACGGAGAGCACGGAATTTCGCTCTCGAATAAGTTGACACGTGGGTTGTCGGATGCTCGAGGGCTAGGGTATGAGGGGATTTTTCCCGTTCCGAGTAAATCTCTAACTCGGGATATTGCAACTTGAACAACTTATATTTTATTTAAAATTAGGCAACAATATTACAATTCTTTTTTATGCCTTGAGACCGACCTCCTCGGCTTCTAGTCGAAGACTGCCTTTCGATTGGTTCTTTCGGCTAATTGTTAACTCGGGTTTTCGCAACCAATCGTTCGAGAACGTTCGATTTGTTCGATTGCGATTCAGCGTTTTTCCGGCTGAATCGAGCGGAATATCGGGCTTGTGAAATATTGGGCTCGATATCGTCGCAAGTGGTGGGCTTGTGAAATATTGGGCTCGATATCGTCGCAAGTGGTCTTTGAACCTCATGCGTTAGCAATATGAAAATTCCTGTCTTTTCAGGGCACAACAATGTATTTAAAAAAAATTAGTATTATATATTCTACAATCGAAAAATAAATTCGAAAAAACCTGGCGATTTATTTTTGGTAAGAAATTGACATGTTACTTTCGAATAAAAATAGGATTTGTTACTTACCGAAGCATTTTGTTTATCGGGGTCGCCTTCAAGGAGTGCTTCGAATTCGAATAATGTTTCCAAGTTGCGAATCGGTAATTCCACTTGCATAGCTTCGCTCGGGTCGCTCTTCTGAAGATTTCGATTTTCCAAATCTTGTAGAATGGCTAGTTTTAAATCCGCAGTCTTCTTTTCAACATCGTATAAAATACTTCTTTTGGTGGCTTCAAATTTGCGCGATAATTTAATTTCGAATTCCTCGAATTTGTCCTGTGTGAAGTCCGTTAATTCATCTACAAAGTTAAATAAAATCAGTTAGGCAAATATAGGGTTATCTTCACTTTTTATTATACATGGTGTCCCAGAAGTATCGTACGCCCTTCTAGCATATGGTAGGAAAAAAAATTGTGAGACGAAAAGTCCTCAGTCATTTTTTGATCACACGCATAGATAATTAATTATGAATTAAAATAAATAGCCAATCAAATACGCGCTAGAGCGGAAAGGCAGCGTAGAGGGGAGGGATAAGGGAATGCGTTGTAATTGTGTGCGCCTGAATATGTGTGCGAAGGGAAAATTCCGAAATCAAGTGTGCAAGTGTGTGTGTGTGTGTGTGTGTGTGTGTGTGTGTGTGTGTGTGTGTGTGTGTGTGTGTGTGTGTTTTTTTTTTTTTTTTTCTAGAGGGGGGAAATGCGTTACGCACCGTAGGTGTTGTGTGGCGCGTACCCGTGTGTCGGACTCTGCACTAGGTGCCCTACCGACTAAAACCCTAAACCTCTTTCGTCCTTGGCCATGTTTTCCTTCGCGGAACCGCCGTTAGGCACTACTTCGCGAAGGTGGTCTCGTCCGGGGCTTTACCTCGGACGTTTCATCTACCCTTCATGGTTCTGTTCTTCTCTGCTTATCTTCTCGCCGCAGTTTCTTTAGGGCCTCTGCTGCGAACATGCTCACCGCCTCCCAGCCTGCTTCTTGGGCCAGCATTCCGTCCACTACATTTTCCGGCGTAATCTCTTTGCCTATTACCTCTTCCATCTCAGCGCGGGGCGCGTCGAAGCGCGGGCACTGGCAGAGAATGTGTTCTGCGTCCTCTACTCTTCCTTTGCAGGCTGGGCACTCCGGCGACTCGTCAAGTTTGTACTTGTGCAGGTACGCTCGGAAGCATCCATGCCCCGATAGGATTTGCGTCAGATAATAGTTCACCTCGCCGTGATTGCGATTCACCCACCTATCGACCTGGGGAATGAGCCGGTTAGTCCATCGTCCTTTGGATGATGTATCCCAGCTAGTCTGCCAGCGCTCCATGCTGAACCGTCGTTCTTCCGCTTGCAGCTCGCGCGCGGCTAGAGGCGTTGTCTTCTTCCTCATATACAGCGATCGTCGTTCTTTCGCAAGTATTTCGATGGGTACCATTGCTGCAATGACACATGCTGCGTCTTCCGATACAGTGCGGTATGCGCATGCTACCCTTAGCGCGCTACGGCGGCAGACTGCCGATGCCTTCTTCCTGTACGCTTTGATTCTCAGTGCGTCCGCCCAGATAGCAATGCCATACGTCAGGACTGATGTGCTCACTGACGATAAGAGTGTTCTTCTGATTTGCCTGGGGCCACCGACATTCGGCATTAGCCGTGAGAGTGCTGCTCCTACGGTTGCCGCTTTACAACTGGCTTGCTCCACATGATGGTGGAAGTTTAGTCGCGCATCGATCATCATACCTAGATACCGAATGTACGGTTGTGATACGATGTCGTGTTCGCCTACGGTGATTGTCATGGTCTCAGTTACTTTCCTACTAGTGATGAGGACGGCCTCTGTCTTGTGTTCCGCTAGTTCAAGACCAACTGAACCCATCCATTGTTTGATCATGGCAAGGGTCTCATCAAAGATCCTGTTGATCTCCTCGAGGTACTTGGCCTCAATGACCACCGCAACGTCGTCTGCAAAGGCCACTAGCTTTGCCTCATCGGGCGGTGCAAGTTTCAGCAATCCATCGTACATAATGTTCCATAATAAGGGGCCCAGTACGGAGCCTTGGGGGACTCCTCCTGTGACTTTATACTCTTGGGGACCGTCCTCCGTATCGTACTTGAGGAATCGGTTGCTGAGATAGTTCATCAGAATTCTTGTCAGGTACTGCGGCACGTTCAGCTTGTTTAGAGCATCCCAGATGCAGTCCCATCTTGCCGAGTTAAAGGCATTTTTTATGTCGAGGGTGGCCACCAGGCAATACTTTTTGGCCCCTCTTTTCCAGCGTGATCCGGAAATAGCACCTTTAGCGGTTTCCACAACTGTATTTATCGCATCGAGCGTTGAGCGAGCCTTCCGAAATCCGAACTGGTTGTTCGCGAGGGAGTCCCCAACAGCATTCTCCAATCTATTGTATATAATTCGCTCGAGAATTTTTCCGGCTGTGTCCAGCATGCAGATTGGACGGTACGAAGAGGGTTCTTCTGGAGGCTTTTTCCCTTTGGGCAGCAGCACCAGCCTCTGCCGTTTCCATGGGTCCGGGAAGACTCCTTCCTGGAGGCATGTGTCATACATATTCCTGAACATCTCTTGAGCACCATTAATGGCTGCCTTGATGGCTGTGTTGGGAATACCATCCATTCCCGGTGCCTTATTTGGTCCCACTTTGCCGCAGGCCTTCACCAGTTCTTCCACTGTGACAGGGGGAATGACCTCATCCACCCTCCGCTCAATATGGTACTCATACTCCGGCTGTCGCGGGAATAGGGCCGTTACGATTTTCCGCAGTAGTTCGGGACAGGACGGTGTTGGCAACGTCTGTGCTTTGAGCCGCGTCATGACCACCCTGTACGGTCTACCCCATGGATTACCTTCAACCTCACCGAGCAGTTCAGCCCAACACTGTCTTTTGCTGCTCTTGATGGCTTGATTCAGCTTAGTACGTGCTTCTTTGTGCTTCTCTTCCAATACGTGGAACGTTGCTTTTTGTCGGGCTCGTTGAGCTAATCTTCTCGCCTTGTTACACTTCGCTCGTAGCCTGGCTATGGTGTCATTCCACCAATACACCGGTGCATGGACGTTCGTGTCTCGCTTCCTCGGCATCGTGGCGTCGCATGCGTTGACGACTCTTCCCATAACCGTTTTCATCTTACTGGTAGCATCGCCGTAGGTGACAACTTCCTTGTGCAGGGCTAACCGGAAGAGGTTCTCCTCGAACATGCTCACTTTCCAGCCAATGGCGTTCATTCTTTTCGGTAGTTGCCCGCTTCGCTTTTGGAGGTGGGCTTCCCACGTGATTGCCTGATGGTCACTGAGCGTGTACAGGCCGGTCACTTTCCAGCTGTCATTGTCTCTCGCGAGGCAGTTGCTGACGAACGTCAGGTCTACAATTGAGCTCGCATTGCCCCTGCAGAAGGTGGGCGAGTTGCCGCTATTTAGTAGGACTAGGTCTAGTGATGCTATAGCCTCGAGTAGGGCTTGCCCTTTCCTGTCTGTCCTTTTGCTCCCCCATTCCACTGCCCAGGCATTAAAATCCCCGGCGATGGCGACGGGGCTACGACCGCGGATGTCTCTGCACAGTTTGTCTAGAAATTCTTCGAATTCGCCATGAGTCATGCTCGGCGGGGCATAGCAACTGTAGAATTGGATGCCTCCTAGCTTTATCCTCACGAAGCCTACCTCTGTCCTTTTAATAAACTCCTGGATGGGCCTTTTGTTGCACGACCAGACTACAGCCTTGCCTGTCGTATCTGCCTGCCAGGCTTGGACGTCCAGTTGCCTGTACGGTTCGGAGAGTATTGCTACGTCCGGTTGCAGTTCTCGCAATGTCTGCATCAGTAGGTCCTGCGCAGCCTCGCAATGGTTCAGGTTGAGTTGCAGGACTCTCATCTGCGTTTTTGGACTAGTGCCGCATGTGCAAGCACATAGATTGGGCACCTGCTGCTTCCGGCACCTGCTGCTTCCAGCCACATGCCCACAGGCTACGTTGCCCTTCTCCTCGCAGAGCACGCAGTGCGCTTCCGCTGTGCACTTGTTGATTTTGTGCCCTACTCCGCCACATTTGATGCAGGTTTCAGTCCTATCGTTCTTGCTTTTACAGTTGCGTGACGTGTGCCCGTACTGCCAGCACTTGAAGCACTTCATTGGCCGTAGCTGTTCTCGGACCCGGCACACAACCCAGCCAATACGTATTTTGGCTGCGCTGATTGCCTTCTTCGCGGCATCCACCGCGAGTCTCACGACCGCAGTTTGCGTGTCTCCGAACGCCTTGCGGATTGACATGATCGCAGCAGGTGCTATCTGTCCTCCGACGCAGAGCTGTTCTGTGAGCGCTTCGCAGATCTCCTCTTTGGTGGCTATTTCGTCGATGTCTCTTATCTCGATGTTCATCTCGTGCACTCTACTGTTCACAGTGGCCTCTTCGCCGAGCGCATTTTCGATTTTTGAGCGTAGGTGAGCCGTCTCATCGGTGCTCACTTCATCAAGGATAAGAATAAGATCGCCTGCTGCTGTTCTGCGTATCTTATTGACGCTTTTGCCAACCTCTCCCAATGAGGGGTCTTTCTTGACTTTGCTCAGGATTTCGGCGTAGGTCAGCTCTCCCTTCTTTTTAATTATCAGCGCATTCGGTAGCGTCGGGTTGCCCCGCGACTTGCGAGGTTTCCTGGCACGTACGGTCTGCCACTCTTGGTTCTGGTTGCTCGTTCCCGAGCCCTGCTTCGTTTGTGTGGGAGGAGGGTGTGCTAGTTCCTTCCTTCTCTTTATCACTTTTACCTCTCTTGACGGCGGAGTACGCTTCTTTCTCGCATCGCTGCTGTGCGCGTTTCGTGCCGGTGTACGCGTGCTTCCGTCTTGCGTGTTTTCGTCCTGTAGCGTACCTGCTGTCGGTGAGGTCTGGGTTGACGTTGCACTGACTTTCGGTAACGTTATTGTTCTCTGTCGCACAGGAGTGATCGCTCCCTCAGTTCTCCGCACGATGTTGTAGGAGCCGCTTATAGCGCTGGCCAGCCTCCGTATATCACCGTGCACGTTGTTCTTGCTCTTGATGAATTCGAGCAGCTCGGTGATCTGCCCTCCCAGCCTGTCGAAGGCCATCGCCTTTCTGCTTTCCTCAGCTTGGTCTCGAGCCTCTCTTGGTACATTAGATGTTACAGTGGCCAAGTGAGGCACCTCTGCAGTATTGCGGTCGTTTGATGACGACGTCTCGGGGCCCGCTTGCCCACCCCCGCCAGACGCCGGTACTGGGGTTCCGTGCCCCTGCACCCTAATCGATATATCCTTCGATGTATTTCCCATGTTGATTTGTTGTCGGGGTTTCTTCCCCGTGTCTGTTGGTCCACGGGAGGTATTTCCATCGCCTCCTACCCTGTATATCTATATGGACATCTCCATATCCACATCTACATACAGATAGATATCTCTATATGCATATAGATATTTCTACATCCATGTCCATATTTATATAGGCGGGCCTCCCCCTATCCGCCGCCTGGGGACGCGCCACGTAGGGGTTTCAGACTCCCCCTGTGGGTGTGTGTGTGTGTGTGTGTGTGTGTGTGTGTGTGTGTGTGTGTGTGTGTGTGTGTGTGTGTGTGTGTGTGTGTGTGTGTGTGTGTGTGTGTGTGTGTGTGTGTGTGTGTGTGTGTGTGTGTGTGTGTGTGTGTGTGTGTGTGTGTGTGTGTGTGTGTGTGTGTGTGTGTGTGTGTGTGTGTGTGTGTGTGTGTGTGTGTGTGTGTGTGTGTGTGTGTGTGTGTGTGTGTGTGTGTGTGTGTGTGTGTGTGTGTGTGTGTGTGTGTGTGTGTGTGTGTGTGTGTGTGTGTGTGTGTGTGTGTGTGTGTGTGTGTGTGTGTGTGTGTGTGTGTGTGTGTGTGTGTGTGTGTGTGTGTGTGTGTGTGTGTGTGTGTGTGTGTGTGTGTGTGTGTGTGTGTGTGTGTGTGTGTGTGTGTGTGTGTGTGTGTGTGTGTGTGTGTGTGTGTGTGTGTGTGTGTGTGTGTGTGTGTGTGTGTGTGTGTGTGTGTGTGTGTGTGTGTGTGTGTGTGTGTGTGTGTGTGTGTGTGTGTGTGTGTGTGTGTGTGTGTGTGTGTGTGTGTGTGTGTGTGTGTGTGTGTGTGTGTGTGTGTGTGTGTGTGTGTGTGTGTGTGTGTGTGTGTGTGTGTGTGTGTGTGTGTGTGTGTGTGTGTGTGTGTGTGTGTGTGTGTGTGTGTGTGTGTGTGTGTGTGTGTGTGTGTGTGTGTGTGTGTGTGTGTGTGTGTGTGTGTGTGTGTGTGTGTGTGTGTGTGTGTGTGTGTGTGTGTGTGTGTGTGTGTGTGTGTGTGTGTGTGTGTGTGTGTGTGTGTGTGTGTGTGTGTGTGTGTGTGTGTGTGTGTGTGTGTGTGTGTGTGTGTGTGTGTGTGTGTGTGTGTGTGTGTGTGTGTGTGTGTGTGTGTGTGTGTGTGTGTGTGTGTGTGTGTGTGTGTGTGTGTGTGTGTGTGTGTGTGTGTGTGTGTGTGTGTGTGTGTGTGTGTGTGTGTGTGTGTGTGTGTGTGTGTGTGTGTGTGTGTGTGTGTGTGTGTGTGTGTGTGTGTGTGTGTGTGTGTGTGTGTGTGTGTGTGTGTGTGTGTGTGTGTGTGTGTGTGTGTGTGTGTGTGTGTGTGTGCGTGCGTGCGTGCGTGCGTGCGTGCGTGCGTGCGCGCGCGTGTGTGTGTGTGTGTGTGTGCGCGCGTGTTTGCGTGCGTGCAAATGTGCGTGTGTGTGCACGCGTGTGCGATTGTGCGTGTGTGTGTGTGCACTTGCACACATGCTTTCGCAATTTTCCCTCCGCACACATTTTCAGGCGCACGCAATTACAACGCATTCCCCTATCCCTCCCCTCTACGCTGCCTTTCCGCTGTAGCGCGCACCTAATTGGCTATTTATTTTAATTCATAATCTATGCGTCTGATCAAGAAATTACTGAGGACTTTTCATCTCAGATTTTTTTCCTACCAGATGCTAGAAGGGCGTACGTTACTTCTGGGACACCCTGTATTTTTTTCCCTATATTTCTTTATACGATAATGTTCATTGCATTTCATTTCACGTTTCCAAATTTACCGATATCATTATTTAGTACCAGAGGTTGAATTGTCAATGACGCAGAGTTTTCAAAATCGTTTTCAGCTGAATGAGGCATCACGTCATCTCGTAATATCATAATGTATATGTTATCGTCAGCATAGCTCTAATAGACACGATATCGAAGAAACAATAAAAAATTAAGTATCGTACCGTAAATGTGCGTTATGCTCATCCGCCGTTTCATTTACCACTGGCATTTGCTCTTGCAGACATGCGTCTATGCTATCAGCTGATAAACATGAAACAATGCTTGGTGTATTAAAGCTTTCAGTATCGGCACTTGCTATCAAATCTGCTCCTTTCAATGCGCGTTCGAGACGTCATATTCCTTATTCGTGGTCATCTGTGTAATAACCAAAAACTGATTTTCTAAGTCAATGAAAATATGAGATACTTATCGATGTTCTGTTTTACTTACGAGACTGGTGTAATATTTCCTGAACTGGGTATTCAGTCACTTTTGCCATTGGCGATTGGCTCCTCTGAATTAGTTTCCGAATCTTTTTAAATCCAGTTGTAGTGGCCGGGTAACGACAAACAGTGTTTCTGTTTTTCGTCGACACCCATGTTTGTAGCACTAACTCGATAATGGTTTCCCCCGTTGGTCGTTTTTCTTCAGATTGTACGATAAAAAACTCGTGGTTCCGCGTATATTATTCATTTCGAAGACTGTTATGTTATCCCTTTATGATAAGTTATCATTAAAAGTTAAATCCGAAATACTTTGTCACTTTAGTATAGGTTATCGTGATAGGCTAAGTTCGAAATACTGTTATATTTTTTCACTTTATTATAGGTTAAATTCGATATACTGTTATGTCGTGTCACTTTATTATAGGCTATTGTTAGAGGTTAAAATACGTCGGAACGCGTGCACTTCCAGGTTACACTCGGGCGACACGCGGTAAAGCCGACCGCGTTATTGAGTCTTTGTCTCCCTATAGCGCGCACGAGGCACAGTGTATTCCAGCATCATATTTTTTTATGTTCCGCGCTTTTTTTAGTTTATCATATCACTTTTGTTTATTCATGTTGAGGATGCGGTAGGAGTATAAGGGAAAAAATTACTATTGCATGAAAAAGCGACGATGGACTCTACACAGTTTGTTAGCGGTCCGCATCAATACGACACTGAATGGCGGCTCGCGAGCCGTTTATAAGATACGTAACGGGGAGTGTTACCGGCCCGTGATCGGCTCGACCTATCCACGCCAACAGTCGGCTCTCTGGGGGCAGCCGATACTGGCCCGACATTGGTATAATACCGGGTACCGGGATTAGAAATGAACGCAGGACTATTCATGGCAGACAGTATTGGCCCACGGTCGGCTCCATCAGTGTACACCAACAGTCGGCCCTAGGTCCTTAACCGGTACTGCCCCTACATTGGCGTAATGTTGGATGCTGGGCTCCAAAAAGAGGATCGGATGAAAAATGGCAGAACCATTGGTTCAATGTTGGGCCAACATTGATTTCCAACAATCGGTTAGCCTGTACTGGGCCAGACATCGGCCGTGTTGTTCGTGTCGGCAATTTTTTTATGGGTTGCCCTCCTCAATATGACACCTCAAATGAGGTTTCGGAGTCGAGGCAAACTTAAGTCGCTATTTTGCACCTGGAACGATTAGATTGTTTATATTCCATTTTTCCACGAACTCGTTGAACCCGTGCCTAGGAAAAAGGCAAATGCCGTATTTTTCTTAATTTGACCCCTTAAATGCGGTGTCCCAAAGTCGAGTTTTTTTGTTCGTCCAGCGTAATTGCCAAACATTAATTTTTGCTAATGATTAATTTTTTGCAATTAACATTCTATAATTCATCAAAACCGAAAAAATAAAAATCCCGATCGCTGCGATGTCCGTTCACTTCCCCTTGAACGGGAATATTATAGAGGTAGTTCGAGAATTTTTCTGATCGTCTGTCGAAAATAGAGAAATTAGACTCTGCGAATAATTGCCGTATCTCAATTTTTACGAAGTTGAAAGCCTTAGGAAAGTATGAAAGCCTATGTGCAGCGGCCTGGTTTTTGGTGGAATATTCCTACCCAAGAAAAAAATACCACTGGTTCGGCATTGTCCCAGTACTGCGCCAACTCTTCTGTATGGTTGGCCATTTCCTGGCTCAAATGTCGGTTCAATAATGGACCATTGTCGGAATGATATCCTCGGGCCAAGACTGGTTACCGATATCTTGCCGACATTGGACGCAAAACGGGCCCGACACCAGTGCCAAGGTTGGCCCACGTTACAGCCAATATCATACCAGCGTTGGTATTGAAACAGATCCGACACTTGTCCCAACATTGGCCCAAGTTCTAGCCAATATCGTACCAAGGTTGGTCCGGTCCGTTATCAATAATAGTTCGATAATGCCCCGAGTTTCGACCATTATTATATTATGTCAGTATTTTATTAATATACATGGTAGTACACAGTAATAAAAAGAATACTTTGTCGGCATTACATAAATATTATAATTCATTATTATCGGATTCAGGTACAAATTTTATAATTTATAACTTAAGCTGGTAAATGTTGGTACGAGAGAATATTGAGTATGGGTACAATAACACGATACGGAGAATTATTAGGTGTACAACTTAGTTCGGTCCGTTTTCAAAAGAAGACGCTTGATGCTAAAAATGGTTGACGGCAACAGCTGATTTTTTCTGTATCGTGAAGTATCAACATCTCTTAACCAAATATCATTTACAGGCCTTTGAGTTTTGCGCATCAAGTCTAAATTTTACTGCGGTGAAAATGTTGAATTTCGTCCCAGATAAGCACCATTTGCGAGAAGTGTTGATTTTCTGTTTTAATTGGAAGAAAAGTGCAGCTGAAGCCCACCGAATGCTTGTGGGACCATCACGGGAGACTTCTACAGGCAACAATTGATCCTTTAAAGCGAGCTGTAGCCGAAATCCAGAATATGCGACCCAAATATGCGACCAGACACGAGTCCATAATCTTTCAACGTGACAACGCTCGGCTTCACGTGGCTATTGTGGTTGAAAACTATTTGGAAAATAGTGGGTGAGAAATTCTGGCTCACCCGCCTTATAGCCCAGACATTGCCGCTTCCGACTACCATTTGTTTCGATCGATGCAGAACGCTTTGACTGGAATACGCTTCACGTCGCAACAGGGTATCAAAAATTGGGTCGATTCATTCTTGGCTTCAAAAGATGACTTCTTCTTCGACGGAATGCTTTTTCGCGGAAGGCTTCTTCCGCGACGGAATTCATAAATTACCAGAAAGATGGGAAAAAGCAATGGCTAGCGATGAACAATATTTTGATTAATGTATTCATTCATTTTATCATTCAAAGAAGTGCGTATTTTAAGCAAAAAACGGACCGAATTAAGTTATACACCCAATATTTCGCAAATAAAATATTAATGAAAAATGATAAAACTGATATGTGGATACACGAAAGATCGGATGTGAATTACGCATTGTTATTCGCATCAATGATGTTTCTTTTGGCACGTCGTTTTTCGAGTCACATCTCGAGTCACACCTTCGAGTCTTTTATCGCGAACACGCGATGAAGACGACTGAGAGATGAAGTTTTTTTGTATGTCCAATTTTATATTTAAGTTGTACAGGTTAAAATAGTCCGAGCGCATCTTTTTCGAGTGACACTTTTGCAAACACGCGGTCAAGCGAACTCAGCGGATGAGGTTAGGATGAAAAACTCCAAACGCCTGTCGCACTTATGGTTGCGAACACTTGAATACGATTTGCTGAGAAGCCAGGTTCAAAAATACGCGGGAGACATAAACCACAAGGGAGACAAAATAGTTATCTATCGCACGAAAAGCTGACGATAGATGAACTGTTCGTTCACTTACACTGATACAATATTGAATGGCGATTCGCGAGCACTGCATGGCATAGTTAACGGGGAATGTTACTGGCCCATCGTCGGTTCGAGTTATCCACGCCAATGGTCGATTCTCCATCGTTAGTCGATACTGTCCCGACATTGGCATATTGCTGTATCCCGGTCGTAAAAACGAACGTAGGGAAATGAATGGCGGACAGTACTGGTCCATGATCGGCTCCAGTAGTCTAGCCTCACAGTCGGCTCTCAGTCGGTAGCCGATACTGGTCCGACATTGGTATAATACTGGACGCCGGGATTATATGGGACCGTAGGGCAATTAATGGCGCAACAGTACTGGCCCATGGTCGGCTCCAATAGTCTACCCCAGCAGTCGGCTCCCGGTCGTTAACCAGAACTGTCCCAACATTGGTGATATGCTGGATGCCGGGCTTTGAAAAGAGGGTCGGTTGAGAAATGGCAGAACCATTGTTTCAACGTTGTGCCAACACTGGTTACCCAAAGTCGGTTAGCCTGTGCTGGACCAGACATCGGCCGTATTAATTGTGTTGTCATTTTTTCATGGGTACCTTAGCTTTAAGAAAACGTCAAAATCTTAAAGCTCTGTGCGTTGGTTGCACGGTATTATGTAATAGACAGAAAGTGTAATAATCGGCATTTTACCCATTTAAAAAAATCGATTTCACCGTATTTAAAAATAATACGTAAATTATTTCAAACCCTATGTTTTAAAGAAAAAATCCAAGCTTTCCAACGATGTCATTATGAATGCTGTTCGATGATTTGGACCAGAGTTATAACCGTCCAAAATGAACAAATCCATTTTTTTCATTTGGCCAGTGCTAACTAGGTGAATAAAAATCGCACTTAGGTTCGAAAAAATAAAATAAGAAAAGAAGATATAGGCTTTCAAATGGTGGACACGTATTTTCTTTCCAAAAATTTCTGTTCCGCGTGTAACCCGACAAAGTTGGTCAATTTTTTTTAATTCCCATCTTTCTTGCTTACCAACCATTTTTTTGTTTGAAAAATATCATAAAAATTGATGAACGTAAGCGTTCTGAAGTTGACAATTAACGCTACAAAATGCTTTTGTTATTTATTTTTTCCGATTATTTACAACCGCGATATGGCCGTCCGAAAAAGGGCAGTTTTTCGACGAATAAAAAGACATCCTTTAATTTTTGCGCTTAATGTAATTGAAGGAGCAGAAAATAAGAAAAAAAATAGGTTTTTTTAGTGACAATAAGGATTTTGAAGCTTGCAGTTTCTAGTTTCGAAATATTTTGATGACTCTTTTTGGGTAACATTTATTGCTCGAGCAAAAGAAATATCAGGAGACAAAGATATTCCTATCGTTTTTTCTCTCAAGTTTTCCCTGGGCTCGGAATATTTTTTTCCGACTAAATCAATATCAGGGTCATTGAAACTTATGGTGGAGTTGGGTTTTTTTTGCTCAGTACAATTAGTTGCTGTAATATCAGCCGCTGAATGAAAAATCACCCTTTTGTCTTTGATCATAGATATTCCATGGAGTATGAGAATTACTCATTGTACAGAAAATCGACCAGCAGTTTCTGAAACTTTAATAAATTCCCTTTAAGGGCCCGGCTATTGTTTTGGAGACGAATTTTGTCCATGCTCGCCGTTGATTTGAAAAAAGTAGAAAAAAATTACCTTTTCTTGATTTTTAGAAAACCCTCCGCTACCTTGCAAATATTGTTACAAGTACAGTGTAAAACAATTATTCGCGGATTTTTTTCAATTAATTGTATCCCTAAGAGATCTGTGAAATTCGAAATCGATCCGATGATGCGTCTCTTTCCGGAACGATCAGTTTAAACCAAATTTAAGAACACGTTTATTGTTCCTTAAACTTAATTTAATGATTATTAGGATAAAAAAAACATTTTTCTTACAATTTGACATTTAGTACTCATCAAATTTCGAAAAAAAACTTCAAACAAAAATTCTTAATTCGAACTAAAAAAATGTACAAATTTTCTACCGCCAGTATTATCAGTACCAAAAGCGTACCGCGTGGAGGTTTTCAAATGAGGAAAATTTACAAATGGGAATTTTTTGTCATTTTCCTTACAACTTCACATCGAATACTTAACTTCTTAACTTACCCTTCCTTGACACACTTACATTTGGCCACGACTTTGACACACTGGGTCATTTTGACCCGGATAGTACTTCATCCATCTGCCCTTAACAACCCATCGGTCGGTTCTTATTGAAACAAATTAGGGATACACTTTAAACATTTCTTAACACGTCTGCATAACTACAATTCGGAAAATGTAAAATGGAATTGCTGTAAAACATGATGGAAAACTTTCATTTATGGGAAAACTGAGCATTTTATTTCAAATTTGTCCGGGTCAACATTACCCAGTGTGTCAAGGAAGGATTAAAAAATCTCGAGAAAAAAAGATTTTTTTTTCCGAGCCGAAAAAAATGCCGCATTCGAAAGCTATTTCTATTTGAAAAGGGTTTCAACATGTACAACTGTTTTTCCAGTTATAGCGTAAGCGTATGACCGTTTTTAGTGCTCTTCCATGGACATGAGATTCATTAAAATCGAAGGCGGGCACCAAAGTGGCGTTTCTTGTTAGAATCGACGAGAGGGAATAAACGAAAAAACAAAAGTATGCGCAAAGATGAAAAAAGACGAAAGAGAAGATAGATATTTATTAATGAGCGATAGGCGATAGGAGACGCTCATTACATAAAAGAGAGCGAAAGTGCGACATAAGGATCGACGACGTTCGAAAAAACAAGTCACGCTCAGTCGCGCGGCTCGGCTCACGCTCTGAACTTGCGTACCCAAGATGACAGATTGCCAGATGCCTATCTACTTTGCCGTCACCTGCTACGTTTCTCGCGCTCAGACCCAGTCCTCGAGTGGCGTCATCGTCAAGGGCACACTCAGAAAAACATTTGGTACCGTCAAAAAAATGGTTTGAATCAACCAAATCCTGCAGTTGCGGGTGGCGAACGATATGAACGATTCAATTGACTGCGAAATTTGGTTGAATTACAAATATATATTTATTTCCGGCAACCAAACTTCTTCTTGATCCAAAAACGCACAAAGTACTTTCAATTCTAATTCCGGTGTCCTGAAACCAAACTTTATTTGAACACACTGAACGGTTGGGTCGGTAATCTCTCCCTTAAAAGCATTTTCAAAATATATAGTTCAATGAAAAACATATACAGTAAAATGAAACATGTGTGCATTGAATGAATTGCAGAGCATATTTCAGTCAATACATAATATTGTTGATAAAAGTTCATGTATAGTCCGTACCACTGAAGATATATTTTAAAAGAAAACCCCCAACGCTGCTATATTCGATCCAACTATATGTTTGTTTGCCCTGAATAACGGAGTAGGTTCTGACAACTTATATTATAACATAGTTGAAGCTGCATACAGTAAGTACAATCAAAATTGGTTTTACACCATTCGAATAAATGGCAGATAGAACATCAGCTTAATATGAAACAAATAAACATCGAATCACTCTAATAAAATTTCGATGTGAGCATATGCAACTTATACATTGAATTGGTAGAAAATCAATTGAATATAAATCATTGAAGAAAGTATTCTCCCTACGATGAATTATAAATACAAATGGAAGACGAAGACAATAAGGTAAATCGATCCGCTAAATTAGGAGACAAGATGATTAGTAATTTTTCAATAATGCCTGTTTATTAAAGTACATATTAAAAATACTGCGATGATACAGGAACAACTTTTATCGATTAATCTACGTCGATGTAAAGCTCTCTGAGAAAATTACATAGTTAAACTTAAAAGCGAGCTGCGTGTCGAAAAAAAAACAAAAGAGAAATCAATTAAAATAATGTGTACAGATAAATAATATATTTTTCTGATGTATCGAGAATTTATCTGCAGGCCACATAACAGAAACCATCATATTTTCTGTATTCTCGAAGTGGAATTGGCGCATACAAGTCTTTTTGCTTTACGCAACGCCAGGTCTCAGATTACAGCGTGGTTGTGACGAACTATTAGCGGCTTAAACCGAGAGTCCACGTGGTTGGATTTACCGAATTTAATCGATATCTGAAATTACGGGAGAACAATAGCTCGTGCCCGCAAAAAAATCTCAATCGCGATTCCCTTAGCAATCCTTCAATACTTATGCACATGGTGAACACGCAACGTTAAATGAAACTCACCGGCTTCCACTAAATTTACTATCAACACCCGAGGGACGCCGTACAATTTTTTTCTCGAAGGATAGCCCGCAGCGTGGCAACAATGGCGGACAAAAAGAAATGACGATCGTACACTTTCCTCGAAATGTAGAAACAAGCGATTGAAGTCCCCAATCTATCAAGATGTCTTCTACTTCGCACATTTTTATGTTTTCGATGTAAATCGTCTCACAAAACTTATCACAATGAATATTGTAGTTTTCTACACGCTCACACGGGAGATGCACATTACAGCCAGAAAAGAAGACGTGAACAGCCAGGAGTCAAAAGGGCGATCGTGGCGCTGTTCGTGCATGCATCTGAAACTACACTGATTCGCGATTTCCACGATTTTACGGCGCACTCCACATGACCGGTACATTTGCGGTACGTGGTTAGCTGGGTAACTAATCGCTCACAGCGATCGAACAGAGCGCGCTCATGGACGGCGAGAAATCGTGCCGGGAAAAAAGTGATCGATTGCATCCACAAGAACTCAAGTAGCAATAGCAATCAATAGCTGAAAATATGCACATCGTAGAAAAGAGAAAACACGTTCTTACCTCGAAGTAACATTAATTAAAACATTTGTTTCAATTAACTTATTCAATTGTAGAAGCAACCATCATTGGCTTTATACGTAATAATTAATTCAGTTGGAAAATGTAGTTTATTGGCCAATATAACGACCAAATATAAAGTTCAAATAAAACGCGGATTACTAGTATGAACTCCGATGTAGTTAATCCAACCCATTATATAGCCAGGGAGATATTGCTATTTTGACATGATAATTTGGTTGTTTCAAATGAACTGGCTTTGTCACTTGATTCGAATTGTATTTCAAGCGAGTAAAATTAGGTTGCTTCAAGCAAAATTGCTTCAACTAAATATACATAGTTGGTATTACCAAACGTTTTTCTGAGTGCAGAATGCAGCCCTACAACAATCCTTCGATCACCAAGATTGGAATCGCTCCTATTCAAAAACTATTTGTTGGAGACAAAAAAGCCTTGACAGTTATACGCGGGGTACCCCGCTAACCCCGCCAGTTCCGGGTATTCAGGTTATTATGAATCACCCTGTATACACGCGAAAAAGGCGAAAGTAATTATAAAAGCGTCACAAAACGCGCGAATCACCCGAGCAATATCAAGAAGATGAATCGTAATCTTACTTCCAAGATAGACTTTAAACGCAATAGGTCTGAAGGCGAAAATGAGATCGATCACAGGACTTTTATTAAAATATAAAATAACACAGAGGGGATGACGTCATAAAATGTCATAGGGAGCGTTCACAAATTACGTAACGCCAAATTCCCCAAATTGCTGCCACCCCCTCCCCCCACGTACCAGGAATGTAACGCCTGGCCGGATCCCCCCCCCCCCCCCCCCCGCCGCTGCTATTCCGTTAACTGACGGGTACTTATAGCCCAGTCGGGTTAGCAAAACAGGGATCTCCGCAAAACTTCCCGGCAGAAATGTTATTGCTCTAATTTTTAGAGAGGGTTATCAGTAGTGTAAATCCAAAATGGCGACCAAATCCGACCGGTGCATTAGCCGCCATTTTGATTTTAAGGTAGTTTGGTTTTTGCTCAATATCTCCTATATATCCAATTTTTCAACAAAAATCCTAAGGACTAAAGTTCTTGAAAATGTTATTCTCTACAACTTCAGTACCTACAATTTTTATCCTACGATCGATATTTTTCGTGATAATAGGGAAAAACTTGCCAAAGTAGAATTATTGAATTATCTCGATTATTATTAACTTCAGCGCGTAAAGTTACATTAACAAAGTTGTAGAGAATTAAATTTTCTACAATTTTTATTGCTATGATTTTTTCTGTAGTCAATATTTCATAGATCAATATTTCACAATAGAACAAGAATCCCGACCGTATCGGACCGAAGATTCAACATCGCCAACCTCCAGAGGAACAACGGAAAGCACGAGTTTAACGACCCAAGCACCACGACAAGAGAAGATTCAACATCGTTCCACATCGTTCGAAGGCCTTCACGAGTTCCACGGCCGAACGAGGGCAACGAATTTACCAACCACAGCGATTTGACTACGAAACATCGATCATCATGCACTCGATCATCTAACTGAAAGTGACGGAACATTGATATATGGAAACCTTCCAAAGCCAAATAGAGACTAATTTCGAAGAAGAAGAGCGTAATAAATTATATCGATTGCCTGGTGGACATGTACTATCGCGATCATTAGAAATCAGTCTTCGACAAGCGTCGCGAACGCGAAGAAAAAGACGAATTAGAAGAAGAACCTAGTAAAAAAAACGCCCTGGAACAGACGATAGTTCTGACGGTACGCCAAATTCTCAAAATTCTATTACTGGACGTATTGTAACGAACCGCACAAAATTCCTAACTACTGCGGATCGAACTGTAACATTTTTATCCAATTCGGTTCAATCTCCCGATACTGTAGAGACTAGGCACGGTCGTGAAATCGATTTACAGGAATTTTCGCTGTTGGCAACTAATTTCGAAAATATGGCGCGAACAGCTTTAAACGAGAACGAGTTTATGACATTGAAAGAGGCTCGAAGTATCATACCTCGATTTGATGGAACAAAGCTCAAAGAGGTAGACGATATAATAAAAGCGATTGGATATGCAAACGAGAGTATCGCGGTCGCGGACCAACAACCCTTTTAAAATCGGTATTGGCAACAAAAATCGTAGGGAAACCGCGAAGAGACACAAGATATAAACAAATAAATGCATACAGACAATTTGAAGAAGAGGTGACGGCATTGTATGGGACGCGACGCATTACAAGTCGATTTTACTACATGTAGGCAAATAGCAAATGAAAGCGTATTAGCTTACGGTCAACGACTGGTGACCATTGTGATGGAACTGGTAGATGCTAGCACAGTAAAAAAGTAGACTGCAGCAGGAAAGAAAAAAATTGAAACATATGTTTGACAATAGCCCTCCATAATTTCGAAAGAAGACTCCGATGAGAGTTTCAGGTTATAGTAATAGCCCCAGGGTTTGATGACTTCGGGTCGGCTTTAAAAGGAGCCATGGAAGAAAAAAATCGGTACAGGGTTGAAAATCAATTAACAAACAAACGGACTTGGGAAGACGCACGCCCGTGACGTGTCACAAGTGTCAGAAAATGGGACATGTAGCAAAATATTGTCGTACGAGCGCACCCGAGTATAGACGATATAGTCTCCCTACACCGACGAAAAACGGACATCAAATTAACCCAACTTGCAATTACTGCAAGAAACCAGGACATGCGTATAACGGTTGTCTAAAAAGCACTAGGCAACAGGGTTATGGAAGCAATAATCAACAGATTTACGGGAACAATTATGAATAGGGTCAAGGGACCTAGCAGCATGGTCATGGGACCAATTACAATTATCGAAATAGGACACAAGGGCGACCGAATCAATATCATTGAATGGCAAACAAAAATAAACCACGTGAAGAAAGACCGAGAAAAGAAAAACAAAACCTCAGCGAAAATTAAAAAAAAACGATAGGCTCGTTCACACTTAGCATGGTCACGGTAACGACCGAAGAAAAAAAAGGACACGTCAACGGTACAGTCTAAATATTATCTACTTGTTCACTCAAGAAAAGATCGTCCACTTCTAGAAATGAAGACATACGAAGTAAAAACAATTAATCCCGAAGAAACGACGGGCGTTTTCCATATCGTATCACCTCAAGGTCGTGAAAAAATGCTCACATTGAAGAGAGGCTCAGGAGCCCAGTGTGGTCTCATAAACGAGAGTGTATTAAAAGAAGAAATCGAGATAATAGTTGAGACAATCAAGTTAAAAAGAATACGCGGAAAAAAGTCCACGCCCTCTGCAACATAATGCTGGAAATTGAATCCCCCGCAGTAAACGTAAAACATGGATTTGTCGTAATAGACGATACCGTGGCATTGGAAGTACACGGTATCCTGGTCATCGATTTCATGCGCGAACATAACGTCGTTATACCGAACGGGAAATATCAAGAGACGCGGCAGCGTCTCGACACCAAGTGATTTTAAAGAAATCGGTTCGCCACCACTGATTCGATGAGATACCATTGACACAAACGAACACGCCGCGACTCTTTATACAGTAAGATAGTAGTAGGGCTTCAGCAGCCGATTTTTTAATTTTTATTCAATATTACGCGAAGACGCGGCGACGAATCGAAAATCTAATGACATTTTACCAATGAAATGTGATTTTTTCCTATCAATTTCATTTGGGTCATTTTTCGATCCGTCCACTCAATCTTGAGATTTCATAATATTCGGTCGAATTTCCGAACGATTTTGTGACCATGAAAATAATTCTTTTTCAATTATTCAGTACAAAAAGCATGTGGTTCAAGTGTTTACCGCGCTTGTATCGCGTCGTTTGCGCGTATAAAATACGCCGTGTGTATAGGCCCTGACATACGCAGCGCCCCCCCCCCCCCCCCCCCGCTTTCTTGTACCACCGGGCAGTTGCGCACATCAGGCTCCCTGCGGTTTGTCGCGTTAGGTTGATTTACATCGTTCTTCTACTCTTGAGGTATCTCGGAGTCTCCGAAAAGCAACATTGACGAAAAATAGCGAGTAAGTTTGCTCACGGTGAAAATGAGATTCGAAAAGTGATTCTCTTTTTTTCTTGCCGACGACCGAGTGTCGCCTCGACGCGACGATGGCGGCGCACGAAATTGACGAATTCTTCAACATCGACGTAATCCTCCCGTACCCGCGATTATATTCATTTGATCGTGTATCATCGAATTTTCATAGGACGATCGTATCACTGGAATTTATATTAATGTAAGAACAAAAAATATGGCCTGTCTCATGACCTCAAATTACGTACTCTGTCATTTGCCACGATCGTGCCTCGCATTGCTTTCCCGCCCGCCGATGTGTCAAAGAGCCAATCGCTCCGATTCAAGAAACTCAAGTTTCTTTGCTTTTCGCAGGACTACCTCGGTATTTATTCGGGAATTAATCGCAGATAGCATATTTTCCAATGATCCGTAGCTATTGTCATTTCCCCTAAAAATCCTCGTTTCCCTGAGTAGTTTGCGACGAAAATGAGGCACAAAAGTTCAGCACCCTTTGCCTACGAACGCTAAACTGTCACATCTCAAACGCGGATGATTTTTGGACCTGTGACGATTCCTGGATAGCTGCACCCTGATGACCGAGCGTACTATTGGTATGGCATCCAGAGATTGTACCACGGTCTTATATACAGGTCTGGAAACTCCTGTGGTGGGGGTAGGTCGCTTACTGAAGACGGGTTTAATAATGTAGTCGCCACTAACGGCGCTACGGTAGGGTTACCCACATAGACGAAGGACGGCGGTTGCAGCGAAGGTATCTCTGTCTCAGTCTCACCCACGTACCCGATGCCAGCGACGCGTTGTGGCTATGCGGAAGTAAGACAGGCAGAGTGATCCCTCCGCCGCAACCACCGTACATCTTCTGGAGTGGAAACCCTACCGCAGCGACTCTAGTAGCAACTACGTATTTAAAAATGTCTTCGGTAAGCGACCTACCCTCACTACTAAAAAACGCCGGAGGTTCCAGACCGGTATGTAAGACCGTGGATTGTACACTACAGTGTACCTGTACGGTAGTATACCACTAGACGGAAATGTACGTGTTACTAGTATGGTACCGGTACGCTGTACAATAGTAAAACATACCCGTGCTTTATCCTCACCGTACTAATACCGGTATCGATACCGTATGCACATACGTGGTAGGTACGGTACTTGGGATATTATGTACGAATGGCGCCGGATTTACCATCTAGATGGACCATCGGATTTATCAAGGGCAGCATGTACGTGCCGCCGAGTATGAGAAATGGCGGCAATCGTCGCGGCGACAGTATACAGTCCCAGTGTTGCGAGAATATCATCGCTGTCTTCAATCTCTCCAAGAGCACCAGCGAGGCTGACCTCGAGGAACTCGTCGAACCCTTCGGCTGCCATCATCTCATACTCACATAGGGTAGAGTTAAGTTGTATAAAATACACTATCTCATTAGTTGGCCAAAAGAGATGGTTTCTTTTTTATTATCAAACATAACATCACGTAGCAGCAGTTATTCATCTTCTGTCCCATGCTAGATATTTGTTAAAAATTGTAAGGATGGCGGAAATTTTGAGTCGCATTTTTAATAATACTGGAAATTATTTAGTTATCAATGAAAATAGTAATGAAGACTAATTATAATCCAATTTCTCCTATATATTTCTGGAAACTGTTAGTAGATTTGTAATTTAGTTACATATGTATTATTTAAAGACATATTCCCCGCTCGGCCAAAAGTATGAAACACCCTGTAATATTTCTATCTGGACAAAAAATCGAATATCTCGGTGAAAAAAAGTCGTTAACCAATTTACCAAACGACGTTTGGAAGAGGATAAAATCCGCTTCATTTTGCTTTATTATTTTCATTTTACGCGATTATTTTTACCCGGTACGTCATTTTTAAAATGCCGATTTTTCACGATTTTCGCACTTTCCAGAATTGCGTGCTTGAGTTAGAAAAAATAGTAATCTCACCATTTAGTGTTCAGATCTTTGAAAAGGAAACCGATAGCTTTAGTTTCGGTAAAAAAATGCGACTTTTTTCGCAGAGTAATTTAGTTTTTTTTGTTTAAACGGACGGTTTCCGAAAAGCCGGCATCGTGCGGCGTGACTTAAAAACGATGAGATTTGGTATATTTAGGTCAAGTAAAAAGTTGTATTTTGTTATTTTGTAAACATTACATTTTTTAAAGATTTTTTTCCCAAAATTTCTTCGAATCGCTAGTTTCGGTTGATAGTTATACGGATAGATGTACGGCAATACATTAATGAGACGATTTGTCTCATTAATGTATTGCCGTTACTTTGAAAAAAAGATGTTTTAATGAAAATATCAAAAAGATAAAAGATACATACACCCTCGGCCACAAGTATTTGGCGACCTTATAAAAAATTGATTTTATAACCCTAGGACCCTACACATGGGTGCCCCAAACCCAACATCATTTTTAGGACCCTGGCGTTCCGGCAGTTTGGGTAGTCACGGGAAAATATCGATCGCAATAGGAGTCTAGAACTGTCTAGATCAGGTTCGTGCAGGAACAACCGTCAGTTATAGTCTGGACGTGATGCAATGAACATTCTGCGAGAGCCTGGGGTTAGCGTAACCCCACACTTTTTGCGATATTTTGCTCTGTGTAAGTATATAATTACGAGGGTGAGGTGAAAAGTTTCCGGCCTGATCAAGAGATGGTGCCACTAGGTCTAGTTTTGGAGCGGCGTCCTACAGTACCATTCCTACCGAGCTTGTATGTACAGTTTCAGCCCAATCGCTACGTTAGTTTGCGTTTGAGAGCACATTGCGCGAGACGCTTCCGTTGTTTTCGTAAAAATGGAAAAATTGGAAAAACGTGCTGTCATCAAATACTTCCATTTGAAAGGTTTTACACCAAAACAAATAAAAGAAAAGATGGATTCAGCACTAGGAGACTCCTCCCCATCATATTCAACTATTAAGCAGTGGGTTTCTGAATTTAAAATGGGTCGTGTGAGCACCTCTGACGAGCCTCGCTCAGGACGACCCGTTGAAGTCACAACTTCAGAGATGATTGAAAAAATCCATAAAATAGTGTTGGAAGACCGCAGGTTGAAAGTGCATGAGATAGCTGAGACTTGTAGGATGTCAGCTGAACGTATGCGAAATATTTTGCACAACCGTTTGAACATGGAAATGCTGTGTGCAAGGTGGGTGCCGCGTTTGCTAACGCTCGACCAAAAACTGCTTCGAGAAACCATTTCTACCGACAATTTGGCGCTGTATAGGCGTAATCCAAACGAATTTTTGCGTCGATTCATAACTGTTGATGAGACATGGGTCCACCACTACACTCTTGAAAATAAATAACAGTCAAAATAGTGGGTTGGAAAAGGGGAACCAACCCCAAAGAAGGCAAAAACAATTTTATCGGCAAACAAGGTTAAGGCTACTGTTTTTTAGGATGCGAGAGGAATTATATACATTGATTACCTTGAAAAGGGTAAGACTATCACTGGTCAATACTACGCAGAGTTATTGCAACGTTTGAAGCACGAGGTGCAAATTAAGCGACCTCATTTGGCGAAGAAAAAAGTTTTGTTTCATCACGATAACGCACCAGCGCATTCGTCGATTGTTGCCATGTCCAAAATCCACGAATTGAAGTTTGAATTGATGCCGCATCCTCCCTACTCTCCAGCCCCTAGCGACTATAACCTGTTTCCTAACCTCAAAAAATGGCTTGGCGGAAAAAGATTTAAGAGCAACGAAGAAGTTATCGAAGCTGTAAATCAGTATTTTGAGGAGCTTGACGAATCTATGTTTAAAACTGGTATAACTAAATTAGAATACCGTTATGAGAAATGTATCAGTGTTGATGGAGATTATGTTGAAAAATAAAGCAAAAAAAATGTTTAAACATCGTTTTTCTTGGTCAGGCCGGAAACTTTTCTTTCACCCCACCCTCGTGTTTCTATTCTGCGGAAGAGTGGTTACTTTTGTTAAAGATGGCCAGGGCCATCTAGCTCGTTTGAATTTGCGCGCGCGTTTGGGCAGACAGATGGCGCGTGGGAACGCCACGAGACGAGCAAGGCGTCGAGAGGTCTTGCCGGGAACAGAGTGGGTGAGATGGAAAGAGAAGCGGGAGAGCTTCTTCTCGCTCGGACGGTCTGTGTGCACGGACGTGAGGGTTCGGAACCGAGTGAGAGTGAGAGAGAGTTAGAGTCAGCTTGCGATAAAACGGCCATGTGGAGTGGCTCGCGTGTAGGCGGAAGCGTGCCTCGCGCGTAAGGGAATTAGCAAAATTAACCGCGGTAGTGCGGGGAACCTTACGATACTTACCTTTAAGCTTAGCTCCTAGTTCCTTTCTGTAATAAATAGTACAATAAATTATACGTGTGTTAAGTGTGCCACAAGTCCGGAGACTTTTATTAATACGTGTCGTCTCACAAGTTTAACATTCAGAAGTGGGATATTTCGCGTGCCTAGATAAAAAAAAACTGGAGTGGAGGTCAAGGTAAAACTCATGGTCGATGAGGAAGTCTTCGGAAAGTTCGCGCGACAAATTGTGCAAAATATGCCGCTCAACCACTCCGGCGCGAGAGGGCGAGGGAGGGGTTTCGCGGCGAGCGCCGAAAATTGGAGCGCATTCCAAGATGGCGGCCGAACGACGCCGGTTGACCGCGTGAGTACAGCGGGACGGAACGCGAGCGAAGAGGCTCAAGTGCCGGGCGCGTCAGCGCTGGGTCTCCAGACGATCGAGACGGCGGGAGTGAATCACGACGTTTCACGGAGCAGCAGCGGGCCGTCGGAAGCGAGGGCGATGCCGAGAGAGCAATCGTCTGTCAACGAGGCTCAACCGAATACGCTGCTGGCCAACGCGGTGAAAGACGCGCTTGCGGGAGAAACCCAGGAGTCCTTGATCCGGCTGCTCACACGAGTGTTAGCGGACAACTCGAGCCAACGACACGCAGACGTCGCTCCGCAGCCAGCGAGTGCAATCCCAGCGTATCACGTCATTCCAAACCTCTCCCAGGATATCGAATACTTTCCAGGGGAAGCCGACGGCATTCGCGCGCGGGAGTGGATCGAGAACCTCGAGACCTTGGGACAGATCCACAATTGGCCAGAGGACTACCTTCTCGCCGCAGCCCGTATGCACCTCGTGGATGGGGCAAAGGACTGGTTCCGATCGCGTGCCGCCGAGATAAGAACGTGGGACGAGTTCCGTGAGGCATTCACCGCCACGTTTATGAGCCGCGAAGACACGTCAACAAGGTGGGCTCGCATGAAGGCAAGGCGTCAGGAAAAAGGTGAGTCCCTGACACGATACTTCCACGCAAAGGCCAGATTGTGCACGCCGCTCGGTTTAGCGTTCCGGGAAGAGCGAGCGGAAATATGCGACCACAAGCGGGCTTGTGGTCGCGTGAACTATTTAATTTAGTGATGCCTTCTGCACAATATACCTTGGACGCACTACTCCATGATCTGGTGCATTTCGACAAGACATTAAACGAACAGCGGCGGGAGTTCGATGGTCGACGCGCGCGTGAAATGTGGCCAGGAAATAGGCCGAAGGATACAAATCGTGGGCGAGATGTCCGGGTGTCGCAGGATGTGCCAGTCAAACCGACGACAGTTGAACGGTCGAGTGCCGACCGATCCTGTTACAACTGTCGCAAGCCGGGCCACCTTTCTCGAGACTGTCCGGAGGAGCGGCGCATGCCGATATGCTATAAATGTAACCAGCGGGGGCATATCCGGAGTCAATGCACTAAGGGGGTGAGTAACGAGCGACAGCCGACACTGACAATTGGGGAGCGACCGGATTATACCGCAGCACGTTATCTGAAAAAGGCACGAATCAATGGTCGTGAAGTGCCGGTGTTCATAGACACGGGGAGTGCTGCGTGTACTATTAGAGCGTCGCGAGTGCTAATAGAACAATTTAAAATGGTGACAGACACATCGGTCCTCAAGCCCTTCGGTCCGCCGGAATATACAGTTAAGAGTATCGGTACCGTGCGTGCAGACATTGAACTCGACGGGGTTACGGTCAAAGGGGTGACCTTGCGGGTGGTCCCCGATGACGTGCAAGTGGTGGACGTGTTGGTTGGGCGCAGCTACACAGAACAGCCAGGGGTAGCCTTTAGAAAAGACGGTGACACGTTGACATTTTACAGGAATGAGGTTATCGCTGCGGACTGTGCCACGCCGTCGACGTCGGTGTCGACAGTAGAGGGGATCGTGGTGCCGGCAAACTCGATCTCGCTTGTCGACGTGGTAGGTGCGGGCATGCACCTCACCGTACCCATGACGAACTGGGGCGTGAAGAACTGCACGCTCACGCAGGGATGCGTGACCGCGCGCGGAAAGATCTTGAACATGCAGATCATCGAGCGGCCGACTGCTTGGAAGGCGATTCCGGAAGAGGAAGTCGACGTGGGACCAGAGCAACCGGACGCTGTGAGGCGCGAACTGATCGACATGCTGCAGGAATTTCGGGACTGCGTAGCCATCGATGCGAGTGAGTTAGGCTGTGCCCGAGAAGTCACGATGGATATCAAGGTAACCAAAGATGCGCCCCCCGTACATTGCAAACCTTACCGAGCAACCGACACGGAACGCAAGGAAATTCGCGACATTATCCGGGAATGGCGGGAGGCGGGCATTGTAGTCGACACACAATCAAATTACGCGAGCCCTGTACTACTCGTGAAAAAAAAATCCGGAGAGTCTCGACTGTGTGTCGATTTCCGTAAGCTCAACGCCGTTACCGAGAGGGTCCACTTTCCGTTACCGAACATCGACGACCATTTGGCGCAAATTCGCGACAGCGCCCTTTTCATTGTATTAGATTTAGCTCATGGTTATCTACAAATACCCCTCGCGGAGACAGCAAGGGAAAAGACAGCCATAATTACGCCCGAGGAAACCGTCCAGTTCACCCGTATGATTTTTGGTCTCATGAACGGGCCGGCGTACTTTGGCAAGGCCATGCACAAGGCACTGGGGCCGTTAAGGGATAACGTTGCGCTCTTCTATCTGGATGACATCCTGATCCCGGGGCACCACTGGGAGGACCTGAAGCCGAAGCTGCGCCTGGTGCTAGAAGCGTTAAGGAGAGCCGGATTAACCATTAAACTAGCTAAATGTCGTTTTTTGTATCATAAGGTCTCGTACCTCGGACACGAGATTTCCAGCAAGGGAGTCGAGCCTGGAGCGGCAAAAATTGCATCCCTGAAAGGAATTCCGGTGCCAAAAAACGCCCATGACGTGCGCAGATTCCTTGGTCTGACTAGTTATTTTCGTAAATTCATTCCAAAGTTCGCCCAGCTCGCTGAACCGCTATCGAGACTGCTGAGGGAAAAGGTGCCCTTCGAGTGGGGACCTTCGCAGCACGAAGCGTTCGAAGGATTAAAGACGCGTCTGAGCGAGCCGCCGGTGCTCCAAACGTTCGATCCTGGGGCGGAGACCGAGCTTCATACGGACGCGAGCGCACTAGGCCTCGCGGGAATGTTAATGCAAAGGGGGCGTGATGGAAGAGTCCGCCTCGTGTACGCGGTCAGTCGACGCACGAGTGAGCCCGAGAGTCGCTACCATAGTAGTAAGCTAGAGCTATTAGCTATTGTATGGGCGGTCACGCGACTTCGGGCAATGCTAGCCAACATTCCGTTCACGGTAGTCACAGACTGTAAGGCCTTATGTTATTTAAGCACCCAAAAAACGTTAAACCCCCAAATCGTGCGATGGAATGATCTTTTGAGCGAATACGAGTATCAAATAGTACATCGGCCAGGCGAGAAAATGGCGCATGTAGACGCAATGAGCCGGGCGGCAGTCGAGCCCCCGGATGCGCACGAGATCGAGCGGGTTCTATCCATCGGGAATGATGAGGAGCTGGTGTTATTGTACCAATGTAGCGACGAAGCGATTAAGTTGAAACGGGAAATCTTGGCGAAACCGATTAGCGCGCGAACCTCTTACGAGAAAGGAGTGATTGAAGGGTATGAGCTGAATAACGGGCTGGTGTACAAGTGTCGCGACGGGAAGCGTCTGTATGCCGTGCCAAGCTGTATGAGGAAAAGCGTGGTAGTGCAATTCCATGATTTGAAAAGCCACCCTGGGCCGGAGCGTACCGCGGCCAGGATCCTCGAGCACTATTATTTTCCGGGGTTGCGAGCGTACGTAAAACGGCATATTAGGGCATGTGTCACGTGCATCACGGGCAAAGCGAAACCAGGTAGGCAAGCGGGCGAGCTTCACCCGATTCCACCAGGGAGTCGCCCGTTCGAGCTCATCCACATTGATCATCTCGGTCCGTTCGTGACGAGCAGACGTGGCAACAAGTATGTGCTCGCGATGATCGATAATCTAACAAAGTTCGCCTACATTCGTGCAGTCAAGGATACGCGGACGAGCAGCGCAGTCCGGCATCTGGAAGAATTTGTCAACGAGTATGGGGCCCCAGCCCGAATCGTCACGGACCGGGGAACCTGCTATACCGCGAGGGCGTTCGCGGAGTTCTGCGGGAGGCATGGGATCCGGCATCATTTAAACTCGCCTCGGCATCCCCAGGCTAACGGTCAGGTCGAGCGACTCACCGCGACGTTAGTGCCGGCGATCCGAGCGAACTTGGAGCAGGACGACGGAGGTACCTGGGACAAACATCTGCGTCGAATCCAAACCGATGTGAACGAGATGAAGAATGCGAGCACAGCCAAGAGTCCGTTCGAACTCGTGTTCGGGTACGTACCGCGCAGGAATGAGGGCGAGCCACGCATACTGACCGTAGACGACGCGGAGGGATACGCGCATCCGACGGAACTTCAAGCAGAAGCACGGAAACGAATTGTGGAAGCCCAGAACCGGGCCAAGCGCCGGTACGATCGGGGTCGTCAACGAAACCACGATTTCGATGCGGGAAATATCGTGTACGCAAGGACGGTACCACCGGCGACTGGGGAGTCGACGAAGCTGTGGCCAAGGTACCGGGGACCGCTGGTAATCGTCAAGAAATTGCCAGGAGACACCTTCCATGTGACCGATCTGAACGAAGCAGCGGGGGGGCGACGCTACGCTTCAACGGCACACGCGAGTCAGCTAAAACCATGGACACCAGCCCTCGACGATTCCGCAAGCGAGGGGAGCAACGAATTGGGAGAAGAGACCGACAACACGCAAAGAAAAAGGGCGGAGGAGGCGAGTCCCGACGAGGTGCCGCAGCAAGCCGAAAACGAGGACCGGCGCTCTGGGAGGTCGAGGCGCGCGCCCCGTCGGTTGGAGGATTACGTCCTGTGAATGAATGTGAGTGTGGAGGAATGTAGAAAGGAAGAAGTGTATGGAAGAGCCAGCTGTGTTCAACGAATTATATGTGTTGTTATATGATCTATTTATCTATATGTGTACCAACTACTGTGATAAAAAAAAAAAAAAGAGAAGAATGCGTGGAGTCCGAGCAGCTCGAGGACGAGCTGCGGAATAGGATGGCCGAACTGTTAAAGATGGCCAGGGCCATCTAGCTCGTTTGAATTTGCGCGCGCGTTTGGGCAGACAGATGGCGCGTGGGAACGCCACGAGACGAGCAAGGCGTCGAGAGGTCTTGCCGGGAACAGAGTGGGTGAGATGGAAAGAGAAGCGGGAGAGCTTCTTCTCGCTCGGACGGTCTGTGTGCACGGACGTGAGGGTTCGGAACCGAGTGAGAGTGAGAGAGAGTTAGAGTCAGCTTGCGATAAAACGGCCATGTGGAGTGGCTCGCGTGTAGGCGGAAGCGTGCCTCGCGCGTAAGGGAATTAGCAAAATTAACCGCGGTAGTGCGGGGAACCTTACGATACTTACCTTTAAGCTTAGCTCCTAGTTCCTTTCTGTAATAAATAGTACAATAAATTATACGTGTGTTAAGTGTGCCACAAGTCCGGAGACTTTTATTAATACGTGTCGTCTCACAAGTTTAACACTTTATTTTCCCCGATCATCTTCGATTTAGCTGACTGTCAGTTTTCATTCGTTCAACTCCATATAAGCTCAGAACGTAATCTGATTCGTACGACCTACAAATTAAATGATGGATCTTTTCTCCTCTCGATATTTTCATTAAAACATCTTTGTTTCAAAGTAACGACAATATCAATGAGACAAATCGTCGACTATTAACCGAAACTAGCGAGAAGACGAAATTTTGGAGAAAGTTTGTAAAAAAATCTAGAGACTTCAAAAGAACAAAATACAACTTTTTACTACTTAGACTAAATATTCCAAACCTCATCGTTTTCAAGTTACGCTGCACTACACCGGCTTCTCGGAAACCTGCCGTTTTTTCGAGAAAAAACTTTGTTTTTTAAAAACGAAACGAAATGTTACGATTTCTTTTTCCAAGATCCTATCACTAACAAGGAAACGTTGCGAGGTCGATGTCTCCGATTTCGATGAAATTTGGCATGTTTGTAGAATGGGTAAAAATAAGCGACACGTATTTTTTTATATCGGCGGAACCCGATTTTTAAGGGTTGAAAAGCACCCTTGAAAATTGGGGTGTTTTTCGTTTTTCGTCGATAACGTTTTAACAGCACGAGATATGAAAAAATTTCAAATTGCAACAGTGTTTATTTTTTGGTGTACTATACATTGGAGATGAGAACGATGCAAATAGCAACAAATTTCATATAGTTTATTGCAAAAATGATTTTTTTTTCAACCGTGTCTCCGAGAATTTTTAATCGATTGGGATGTAAATTTGCATACATGTAGAGAATGGAAAAGTGCGGAAACGGATTTTTTCTTTTTCCGATATCTTACAATTAAGGGGTTGAAACTGCCCGTCGATTTTTTTGCCGAGAGCATTGTATAATCAGCTAGCTTTTTGGCATTTCGGTCTAAATTCACATCAATATATGTTCGTGTTATAACGCAATTGCATGTCTATCACATTCCAGCTCCCCCCCCCCCCCCCCCAACGCTCCTCCTCACGAAAGGCAAACGTTCAAAGTTCTTACCGTGCGGCATGGACGAAAATTTGTATAAATAAAAATGGGTTACAAAGAAAGTACAATCAGTCAAAATAGTCGATACACATTTTCTCGTTTTCAAAATAAAAATAAAGTTCGAAGGGAAAGAATGTTGTATTCTTCGACTACTAGACGTTCATGATGATAATGATGAGTACAGCAACAAATGGCGCGTTGTTTATTGCAATAATTTGTGCATTACTTGTGAAAAATCACTCTTCATTTTCCCACTCATATGGGCAGAAGCTCGCAATCACGCACTAACTTCGTGCTTCGGAAAGCAACTGGATTACAATTGTATATTTACGAAGAAATTCCATTCCACTCACCGCATCGAAGGCATTATCTGCAGAGATTACAGCGTTTTTGGGTTACCGCTGCAACTCATGAACAGAATGATGCAAACATTTTTATCAGCTTATAACGCAGCATAATTTAATCTTTATCTTTAACATTAATTTCACAAACAGCAGAACCAATGAACGAAAGAAATAAATCTTCGCAAAGAGCGACTACGGGGCAAAGAGCGGCTCTTATGATAACCTTGAAATCGCCTTGTTAAAGATGAATAGCAGTTCTCGTAATAACGTGTATCGTCGTTGTTTTTTTCGTGTGTATTTATCAATTGAGTTTCAAGTCATATAAATTCACCAACGATCATTATTGCTGCAGCTACGACGGAGAATCCAGCCATACATTTTGAGTTCGAAATACAAATAAAAATGTACGTTATTCCGGTGAATGTCATTCAACTTCTATTCATAGCGATAAGTGCTATGAACTTGCCTCGCACTCCAATCACCGAACAGGAAAAACTATTCAATAAGGATCTAGAAAACATGATCATTGAAGCGATAGATCAACCTATGAAAACGGATGTCGAAACTGGTTTGCATTTTTTGTCACCAAATGAAATTCATGAAGCAGCCGCAATAGAAGATGACAGTGAAGGAGATTGGCACGGACAACGATACCTAGATAAAAAAATTGATGAAAATGTATGTGCCCAAAATATAGAAGAATTGAGTTACGAACATAAGACAAGAGCTGTAGATTACTGGAGATCCGGGGCAAATGGGAATAGAAAGTTATGATCTGTTCAAACGGAATTCAAAAAGGTGAAATCAGAGCCGCAGTTGCACCGGTGGGCCCATAGTATAAATAAGGGTGGCACCTACAAAGAAAAGTCAACAAAGATAGCTCACTATACGTTAAACAATTTTAATGATGTCTTGGACAAAAGGCTGCCTGTCCATGATATAGATCTTCGACGATGGGCTTTACGTGCACGAGAAATTGTAGAAATACCGGCCGTAAATTTCGAAGCATCCGCTTCTTGGCTAAGGACATTCAAAAACCAACATGGAATTGTGTCACGGAAGATTACTAAATATGGAACAAGACAACAATTATTAAACGCTGATACACTTCAAAACAAAGCTACCGAATTAATAGAAATGGTGAAAGTCAACATAGCCGACGTTGGGGCTGAAGACACATTTACTTCTGATCAGAGCGGATTCAATTTAGAGCTACATACAGGCCGCACATTGGCGAAAGAAGGGCAGAAATCCGTTGAGACAGTCATGCAATCGAAAACGTCAACAACACACAGTTATACTATACAGCCTTTGGTTTCTGCGAGCGACAAGCTTTTGGTACATATGTTGATCGTTTTAAACGAACCTACTGGCAAAGCTGGTCCTCGAGTGGAACAAACTATGTTCAGCGCCGAAAATACATTTCTATTGGCTTCGAAATCTGGAAAATTGATAACTAATCATTTCAAGCGATGGTTCCAAGAAGTATATATGCACAATACGGGTCCAAAATCGGTAATACTTCTGGATTCTTAGAGCGGTCAATGTCCAACTACATTTAAAGAAATGGATATGCAAGGGAAATATATTAAAGTTTTAACCATTGTAGCAGGTAAATATATTGCACCAGTTTCATTAGTTCTGTAGACAATTATTCCATATGATAATTAGTAATTCCTGCAGGGACGACTAGAATGATACAGCCCTTTGATGTTTATGGCTTTTGTGTATGGAAAAACTTCGTCAAACACTTTTCTGACGCAGTAATATTCTACAATTACGACGTCAATCTGCATTTGAGAGGCAATATTATTAAATTACAATCTCTTACACACAACCAGTTTTCTTCTCCACGGTTTACAAACCTTTTCAAATATGCATGGTACAAAAACGGGTACGAAGAAGAAAGACCACCAAACTTCGAAAATCCGGTAGAATTTTGCTTTTCACAAAAAGTACCGACATGCGATATATGCGGCGAAGCCGCTATTATCACTCATGCGTGGTGTAAGAAATCTTTTTGTTTCAAACAATTTTATCATGACTATCATTATTGTAATAAGTATAATCCATAAAAAACAGAGTTCAAACGTTTCTTAAATGAGTAAGCGTGAGAATACTTATCCCATTGTGTTGTAATATTCAAAGGCAGTACGTGGGGGAAGGGGGGGGGAAGAATTTCTTCGTAAATATACAATTGTAATCTAGTTGATTCCCGAAGCACGAAGTCAGTCCGTGATTGCGATCCTTGCTTCTGCCCATATTAGTGGAAAACCGAAGAGTTATTTTTCACAAGTAATTCACGAATTATTGCAATAAACAACACGCCATTTATTGCTGTACTCATCATTATCATCATGAACGTCTAGTAGTCGAAGAATACAACATTTTTTCCTCTCGAACTTTATTTTTATTTCGGCTCGTTCACGAGCTATAGAAAGAACGAAGTTTTTAAGGGTGAGTTGACCCCTTAAGAGTATCGTTCCGCCATAACGAAAAAATGTGTATCGACTATTTTGACTGATTGTACTTTCTTTGTAAGCCATTTTTATTTCTACAAATTTTCGTTCATGCCGCATGGTAAGAACTTTGAACGTTTGCCTTTCGAGAGGGGGACCGTTGGGGGAGGGGTTGGAATGTTACAAATATGCAATTGCGTCATAACGCGAACATATATTGACGTGAATTTAGATCGAAATGCCAAAAGGCTAGTTGGTAATACGATTCTCTCGGCAAAAAAATCGACGGGCAGTTTCAACCCCTTAATTGTGAGATATTGGAAAAAGAAAAAATCCGTGTTCGCACGTTCTCATTCACTACATGTATGCAAATTTACATCCCAATCGATTAAAAATTCGCGGAGATAGGGTTGAAAAAGTTGCATTTTTGCAATAAACAATATGAAATTTGTTACTATCTGCATCGTTCTCATCTCCAATGTACCAGGTGTGTAAGTATGAAACCGGAATTTGCCCATAGGTGGCGCTAGATGTCGATGCAGTTACCGACACATCACGTCAGCGGTGTCTTGTTATTGTATTGATATTCGACAAAGATTTCCAACTCACAATAACACGAGTTTCATTCAGTAGCATTAGTTTATTAGAGATAAACATGTCGAGTTTTGTGCCAACAAATTACGATTTGCCGACAGCACTACTTTTCTGTTTTCATCTGAAGAAAACCGCAGCCGAATCGCATCGAATGCTTGTGGAGGCGTTTGGTGAGCATGCTCTCGGTAAAACACAGTGTTTCGAGTGGTTCAAACGGTTCAAAAGTGGCGATTTTGAAGTGAGGAACGAAGAACGTGGAAGACCACCGAAAAAGTTTGAAGACGCTGACCTGCAAGCCTTGTTGGACGAAGACGACGCTCAAACACAACAACAACTGGCGGATGTACCTACGGTAATGATATGATACTTTGTATCATATCATTACAATAAACGTGTTTTTTCTGTACAAAAATTCCGGTTTCATACTTACACACCTGGTATAGTACACCAAAAAATAAACATTGTTGCAATTTAAAGTTTTTTCATATCTCGTACCGTTAAAACGTTATCGGCGAAAAACGAAAAACACCCCAATCTTCGAGGGTGCTTTTCAACCCTTAAAAATCGGGTTCCGCCGATATAAAAAAATCCGTCTCGACTATTTTCACCCATTCTACAAGCATGCCAAATTTCATCGAAATCGGAGACATCGACCTCGCAACGTTTCCTTGTAAATGGTGAGATTACTATTTTTTCTAAATCCAGCACACGATTCTGCAAAGTACGAAAATCGTGAAAAACCGGCATTCTCAAAAAGACGTACCGGATACAAAAAAAACGCAGAAATAAAAATAAAAAAGCCAAATGAAGCTGGGTTTATCCTCTTCAAATCGCCGTTTGGTAAATTGATTTACGATTTTTTTTGCCGAGATTTTCGATTTTTTTCCGGACAGAAAAATTACAGGGTGCTTTATACTTTTGGCCAAGGGTGTATACGTATTGCTAAAACTCATAAAATTGATCGATCACCTTGACGCGCTCTTAGCGCGACAGCACATTCTGGGCTGAGGATCGAGAGCTGTATGATCATTGCCCATACGCGAGCGCGACAGCAGCGCGGGTTGGCTCGCTGATTGTGAGAGGAGGGCGGCCATTATTCTCTTGAGTGTAGAAAGTGAAATACGCGCTTCTTCTCCCTTGTAAAAACTTTGCTGGACTTCTCTTGGACCTCCCTTCAAAGTTTGTTAGCTCAATGTCGTAAAAAATCAAAAATATTGTGAGCGCGCTATTTTCTTTGAAATACAAAACACAGTACTCTCATCGGAAGAACATCGGATTTCTCAACGGTCTTTTCTCAGCGGCACCACGAGTTGGACACAACGCTTTTGAAAAGCGGGTGAGCGCTTAAAAAACATCTCTCAACAGGTTCTCTCATCATTGTTACGATTAATAAAGACTCTTCTCATTTATCATTATTAATTGGTGCATTCCACGTTGTCTAAATCATTTCTGAATAATTCCTCCACGTTCACTGAGTAAATGCCAGAAAAATACGTAATATTTCTTACCAATAAATTGATTTTATTTTATTTAACTTGAAATTACCTAAAAAACAGATTTTAATTTTTTCAACTATGTTCCACCAAATCGAAAAAAAAATCTTCCTGAGTATAAAGAAGTACAGGCAACGTCTTCGGTTAAAATTTGGTGATTACATGTCTACAGAAGCATGGTTAACAAATGATTTTCGTTTTATTTGTTTTTAAAGAAGTTCAGTTTTTATCGTGGATCCGAAAAAAAATCCGTTCTATTTTGTCCATCGATACTGGGAAAACCATTACCATTCCTTATTTTTTATTTTTTTATTAATACAAACGGCTTGCAGAATGTTTTGACATGTTTACCCGGCTACACCCTTTGGAAAATTAAAAGAAAATCATTATCGTTGCATTCCAACGATTTGAACTTCAACGTCAACGTCAACGTCAACGTTCAACACTAGTAACAGTTTGGATGTTTCTAAGCGGCTGCTACTTTTTACTGTTCATGAAAAAGCACCCCAAGCCTATGAAAAAATCACGAGACTCATTTTTTTTCAAATTTCAACAGATAAAAACAGGTGCAATTTCTAGTAAGGAACATGAGTATCACCTAACTTCCGTCTGTTTCATATATAATATAATGTATAGAGTATATCATGCACTTCAGCGTCAATACCAATGAATCGATGACTTCGTAGAATTCAGTGACGCCGGGCTTGAGGTTTTTTTGCTTCAATGGAGAGACGTGGCAGCGTCTTGACGCCAAGTGGTAAAAAAAATCGACGCTACCGATCGACGACACCAAGTTCGGCGCCACTGACGGACTAACGACACGCCGCGGCTCTTTATCCAGTAAGACGGGCTTTTAGCAGACGACTTTTAACTTCGAATTTGCATTATGCGAAAACGCAGCGACAAATCGAAAATCTAATGACATTTTACCAAGCTAGTGTGACTTTTTTCTATCGATTTTGTTTGGGTAATTTTTTTATCCGTCTACTCAATCCACCTAATCTCATAATATTGACCGAATTTCCGAGCGAACTCACAACCAGAAATTGTTCCATCCTCGGTAGATTAGCTGAATCTAATAAAATTTTTCGGCCATGCCATAAACATGAAACATGCGCCCTTATTAGGGTTGATTAACATTTTTCGTCAACAGTCGCAGTAGAGGCGTTTGAGACGCTCTGCGCAGCCATGAGACGTAGCCCGGGCGAATGCATCGCCTCTTGGTAGCATCGGCTGCTGAGGGGTGTTTCAAAATTACCTGAAATTTGTATTTTTAAAGATGCTAGGGGGCTTTTCAAAATCGCGCGCGCAATTTGGTCAAACAGGTGGCGCGCGAGAAAAACGCCACGTGGCAAGCGCGGACACGGTCTTACATACAGGTCTTGCAACGAAGGTGGTGGGGGTGGTACGCTTAATGTCGGCAATAAGCTTTGGCTTATAGCCACAAGAGCGGCGCTGCAAACTTGTCATAGCGGCTAGACAAGTAAATAGACATAAATAAAAAAAGATAAAATCAACTTACCTCTGCGATAACTCGACCGTTTAAGTCATGTTTTACCCACTTTCTTAGAATGTATCGTTGGAGAAAATGTTTCTCACACACGAATTGCGAAGGCATGAGCTGAGAAATTCCTGGAATTGCAGTGATCCATTTTTGACGACGTTCGATATTCGACGGAACCCGAAACACCGAACGTTTTTCCTTTACTAACTGACGTCCAGTATCACACATTGGAACCGCACACGGATTAGTCGTCATTATTATGTAAAAATCCGCACGATATCACCGTCATAAAAAAACACGTGATTTTTTTAATAACGGTTATGTAAAACTTTATAGTAGCCGATTAAGTGAGGTTGTGTTGCCACATGCGTCTTCCGCTGTTTCGACTATGATTTGATTGAAGCGATGCGAGCGGCGGTCAAGGAAATTAACGAGCCGACAGTAAGACGACCACCCCCACCACCAATATTTGATTCAGCTGCAAGACCTGTATGTAAGACCGTGAGCGCGGAGCCGAGAAGCTGTGCCGGGAACGAGTGTGTGGGTCAGAAGGTAGGAGAGTCAGGTCTTCTTGCTCGGACAGTCTTAGCGACAAGACGTAAGGGTTCCAGAGCAAGAGTGAGTAAGAGAGAGAGAACGCGTTGGAAAAGAATAGCCACGTCCGGTGGCTCGGGCGAGCGCAAATTACGCGGCGTGCGTGAGGAGCCTGAGTACGCTCAAAACCGCGGTAGTGCGGGAACGTTTAGTGTTAAGTTACCTTAGAATTACTTACCCTGTTATTCGTTTTGTATTTACGGTTAACGCGCGTTTCCCTATTGTGATCCCTAGTCAATAAAACATTATAACTGTCGAGTGTGCTGCGAGAATTGCTGTTTGTTTTTCATTTGAGTGTGTGTGCTGCCCTCCCTGTGAAAAACTATTTAACCGTAATAATTAATAAAACGTATTATTTATTTGAAAAGTACGAATGTTTTATTTTAATATAAGGTGCAAACATGGAGGTTATGTGTGGAACACAATTTCCGATAAATGACGTAAACGGCATGAACTTGGAAGACATATTCTGCCAATAAGATGGCGCAACCTGCCACGCTGCGGGCGAAACAATGCCGTTATTGCATACGAAGTTCCTTGGTAGAAATTTTTTCCCGCATTTTTCTAAAAAAATCCCATTTTCTTCCAAAAATTTTCCGATTTTTTAAGTGAATTGAGACTTTTCGGAGAAATCCGGAGGAAAAATATGTCCACATTACTCCGAATTTTCCCAAATTTCTCCGAATTTCTCTAAACTTTCCCTATTTTCCCGAATTCGTTAATTTTTTTTTTTTTTTTGAAAATTCTGAAATTCTTTTTTACCATTAGTCCTCATCATTTTTCTTACATAAATATAAATCAGTGTAATAATATTTGTGCAAACCAAAGAATATACGTTGCTTTGCACAAGTATTATGTTTCGGATTACCGTACCGTGCATGCTTCCTATCTACATGAAAAGACGATTGCATTTTTTTCTGAATGGGAATTTTTCCCGACAAACTGATTTTCTGAGTTTTCATCACTTCTCCGAAATTCTCCTAAGGCATTTGAAAAGGCTAGCAAATAATGGGAAATTCTCGTGAATGAAATGAGAAAATCGGAATAACGCGGAAAAAAGAGGATGATTGGGGAAAATCGGCATATTTTAAGATTATAAGATCTCTAATTTTTTCTCCGATTTTCTCAGAATTGAGAGAAAACGGAGAAAAGATAAACGGAGAAGAGATAAATGGGAAAGCAAAAATGAGATTTTTTCTTAAAAACTCGATTCCTAAATTTTCCCCATTTCCCCGAGTCTCCAAAAAATGTTTTCATTAATCTCAGTAAAATCTATGTAAATTTGCTAATATTTTCTGCATTTTTTAATTTCCTACTATACTTTGAACTTCCGAATACTTCTTGAATCACCGCCCTTCTAAAAAAAATCGAAGAATTTTGTCATTCACAATTTGATCGAAAGTAAGGAAAACATGGGATTTTTTTCTGACAAACTCATTTTCTGAGTTTTTATCATTTCTCCGAAATTCTCCCAAGGCATATTTTAAGATTATAATATTCCTCCTTTTTTCCCGATTTTCTCCGAATTGAGAGAAAACGGCGAAAAGATAAAAAATGGGAAAGCAAAAGGGAGTGATAAAAACTCGATTTCTAAATTTTCCCCATTTCCCCGAAAGTCTCCAAAAAATATTTTCATTAATCTCAGTAAAATCTATGTAAATTTCCTAATAATTTCTGCATTTTTGAATTTCCTACTATACTTTGAACTTCCGAATACGAATTTGATCGAAAGTTAGGAAAACATGGGAATTTTTCCTGGCAAACTCATTTTCTGAGTTTTTATCACTTCTCCGATATTCTCGCAAGGCATTTAAAAAGGCTAGGAAATAATGGGAAATTCTCGTGAATAAAATGAGAAAATTGGAAAAAAGAGGAATGTTGGGGAATATCGGCATATTTTAAGATTAATATTTCTCATTTTTTCCCGACTTTCTCCTAATTGGGTGAAAAAGGAGAAAATAGGAGAAATTCGGAAAAAAAATTCTACCAGGGAAAAGTGTATACCAAAGATCCACAGACCATTCCGGAGCTCAAAGAAGCAATTGGACGCTCCATTAATGACATTAGTCCCCAATTATGCCAAAATATTATTGAAAATTCGGTCAAAAGAGTCAACGTTTGCAAACCAGGACGAGGCGGCTATTTATCGGATATTGTGGTCCACACATAACCCCCCTTTGCATCGTAGATTCAAACCTCAAAAAATTCTTAAATATTATGGTTTGGACGACAATATTCGATTCACGTAATAACGGAGAAAATGAAGGCAAAAAATATGAAATTCTCTAGCATCGAACACAGGTAAGAATAATCAGTTATACTGGAAAGTGAAGGTGAAAAAAAAGATCAATGTCCTTTAACATTGAAAGATAAGAAGATCCTCATAGTCTCACTAATCAAAAAATCATTTGCGACAACTGCAGGAGTATTGCGTTATGCAAAAGGTTAAGAGTCCACAGTACCAAAATTCGCGAAGGATGGTGCCTCCCCACATGCCGCAGTTCACGGTCACCTGCAGCATCGGGAAGTTCGAGGTGGAAGAATTTGCGAACTCGAATAAAAAGGCGAAGCATAATGTGGCCCTGAAGATCGAAAAGCCGTCAATATCGGTCGACGAGTCGGTCAGACGAGCGAAGAGCCTCTATCCCGGTCTGGAGAATTACAGCGGTATGAAGAGAACCCCGATAATGACAGAGCCCAACAGGACTCTCAGTGATTCCCATCTGATATTGGAAAGTAGCTACGAGCCACTCGTGAGGCTAGCCGCAGTTGAACTCATCAACGAAAATCAATGCCCCGGCTCCATGAGACAAGTAACAAAGAGGAGACTTTCGATGACGTAACGAGCCTTCTCGGCTTGAGCATCGAGTACGATATTCTCTCAAATACCCCCGATCATGCCCATCATAGTAGTATGCAAATCGAACCTTGGGAGCACGTATTTGGACGCAAAAGATCGAGCGATCGCTGATCTTCTCGACCCGATCGATATATTTCTTAGCTGGCTCCGCGATAAGAAAAATATGATCCACCAAGGAGAAAACCTGACTGTACGACTTTTACCGAACACACGTGGGACTTATGTCCTTTAATCAATTAGATAAAAAATATACATTTTTGGTTTCCATAAACTTGAAATTCATTTTCGATCACATACTTTAGGATAAGTACTTTTGTTTACAACATTCCTAGTAAATTTGCTTGCCTATTTTATAATAAGTTATTTCACGTTTTTATACATTTTAGTGGAAAAATATAATAAAACCACTGATGATAATAGAATATTTTTTATTTTTTTAGATAAATCAGAATTTTTAATATGGTAAAAAAAGCGATAATGTTATCGGAAAGATGTTTGTATTACTTGTCATTCTTTTCTACTTCTTCAACATTTTTAAAAGCGATATTATCAATCTCTAAAAAATCTCTATTCGAAAATTTCAGCTATTTCTCTAGTACTCATGTGTCACGTGGTACAGCTTCTACTTCGCCTTCATTTTATTCGAGGAAACAAAGTCTCAATCATTTTTATTATAGTAAAAGAGTATTGCAATTTTGAAGCACATGAGAATGAATCTAATATTCAACTATTTGAGTATTTTGTTCACCTGTGTTAATACCAGCATGCACTATCAATGACGTACATAAAAATAAATGCATAAAAATATAATGATCAGAAAAAGTACAATCTTTACAAAAAATACAGGATTTTTAAAAGTGCATTTCCATCACTAGTATTTCAACTTAGCAGTCGATGAGAAGGAAGTCAAGCTGGGTCTGTTGGCTGAAAAAAAAAAATTCTAGTCATTCTTGGACAGAATAAAGGGGCGGTCCATAAATTACGTCATTTTAAAATAGGAGGGGGGGGATCTGATCGTTGGATGACGGTAATATAATTGGATTATGACGATAGGAAGGATAGGATGATTTTGGGGGGGGGGGGGGGTTGAAAATCAGCCAAAATCGATGACATAATATATGGACGGCCCCAAAGGGGTATGTAATTTCCCAATGGAAATTTCCCTGAAAAGCACCGGAATGTAGATGATTTAATTGGATAGTTTAATAAGGCGTTTCTAAGTTGATATGGTTATCGCAGAGCATTAGCAAAACATTGAAGCTAAATTTGCTCGAATGAAAAGAAGGCCTGGTGACATTTGATTAGACTATAGGAACGCTGAACTTGCCAATAGGATATTGCAAACACTCCTGAAAATCACTTAATTTTTTCGCTTTACAATTCAGATAATTCAAGAGGTTTTTGCATTTAGGTGACTCGACTCACATGCAGTTGACAAGAATCCTTCACTCCAATCTTCTCATGGAAAATTTGAATTTCGCGGAAATGCAGAGATACTCGACCCTCGAATTTTCGTAGATTATCTAGCTTTTTCATCTAGTTTTTTTTCTTTCTTAATCATTATTAGTTGTCTAATAAAAAAAATTCAGTTTAAAAAACAGATATGTTTCTCGTACTCACGGTGACTCAATTATTTTCATTACGCATTAAGGCTTTTCTCACTTCAAAGTGTTTTGGTAGATTTTTAAAAAATTTTGTTGGAACCATTGAGTACTAAATCTTTCAATTGGTCGACTAGAAAGTACTTACGTATTAGCGGTGCATGACCAGATTTGGTAGATTGATTTGATATGGCCTAATCAAGCGTAACCAATTTATGGTGTATGAGGTTGTTGAGTAGTGATATGGAATTTTAGTTGTCGATTTTTTAGTAATAGTGGGCTCGAAGTTCGAGAAATTAGATTAACATTGCTTGGATGGAGTTATGAACTTCTTATAACTTTGGTACCAAATATACATTTTCTTGTCTGTTAGATTACTGTTGGAGGCATTTGTTTACCAAATTCAATAAATACACAAAAGGTTTTTTCGTTTATCCTTATTGGCGTTTTATTTACTACCCTTTAGAGAATCATTCAATCTTTCGTAAATCTCAAGTGAAAGAGATCGCAGCCTCTATTTTTTCAGCCCAAATATTTGATTATCTCAACTTAAGGTAGTTCTGCAGGTACACGGACGAGCCAAAAGTTTCAGTTGAAGCATATAGTAACATCCAATACCTATACATTTGCTGTTGGTTGTAAATTTTTGACAGAGTTTGTACCCTCTACATGTCCCACACATTCGCACCGCGTGCATAGATACGTCTCATACTCGTATAGAGAGCGACGCTGTCATCGTGGCAGCAGAGCGATTTTCCTGCAGTCATAGCGTTGAGCTTCCTACGATCCGTCTTTCGCAAAATATTTTATATAAATAAAAAAAGCATGAAAATGTCAACCCAAATGCGATGCGAAGGAAAGTTTACAAAATAAAAGGCGCCTGCTAAAAAGACTGAAATCTGTGGCAGCCATGTGTCAAGCAATTGCGGCTAAACGCGATGAGAATAACCATAACCTCAACGATCAGCAACAAACATTCGCTGTCGAAGGACGTCGGATCGTGGATTTACAACATCTTGCCGACAGTTTAAATTGTATTCGCTGTAACAAAGATAAAAACATGCATAAAATGAACAAATTAAATTTGTTTGCAGAATCAATTTATTTCACATCCGTCTCAGAATGACTAGAACGAGGGAAAAAACATGCTTCGAGTTCCCAGACCACGCGCCAATCAGCTGGCTGTAGCGTACACTGTTGCCATTCCGTTACAGATGGTTGGGCTCGAGTTCGGTTTGAACTAAAATTGCCACTTTTTATAAGTCGATATCTCCAAAACTAAAGCGTCAAGGTTTGTCATTTTTTTAAATCGATCCCACAATACTACTGCGTACACGTGTTTTTATTTTAAAATCCTAAGATCCATTTAGAACCTATATAGAGAAATGCGAGCAAACTCCAATCGGTTTACGTCACGATCTTACATACAGGTCTGGAGACTCCGTTAGTTCACATGGTTCCTTTGCTGAAGTTCGCCGCGAGAGGCGCTACGATCGAGGAGTCAGGCGAGAGAGACGACAATACTCACTCTCACTCACCAATCCTTGCAAGCAGTACTTTTTGGAGTTACCATTTGCAAATACTTCTACGTATACGTGTTATCATCTGTTGTTTTTCCTAACACTATATCTGGAGATAGGATTTTATATTACAGCGCCAATATAATTTCGCGTTTATCAATCATATACTAACAATTATTTATTCCTTATAATTCAAATAATGGCAATAAGAAAGATATTTAGTCATTATCGTTCTGCAGAGAAGGGGGAGGTGGAATGTACAAAATAACGAAAAAACCAAAACTTTATTTACTTTTTGTTGATCGTTCGTTCATTGGTTTGTCAATTTAGACATCTTTTTTTACGACAAATTCTCTTTTAATTTCATAATTTCTTGAATGGCATTTTGCCTCATGCGCAACCTAATGTAATAAATTATCGTGTATAATAAGATATCCGAACCATGTTTTTCACACGAAAAGGAAAACTTATATCCCGTTAATACATCTTCGAATGTTAAATCAAATACATTTGATTCAATCAAATACACTCAAATACCTTTGAGGAATGCTTCGCAAAACACGTTTCAAGGTAGTGTATTAGAATAAATAATTTTGAATTGGCATGGATTAACCCGCCACGAGATTTCATATCCACCAATTTAGAAAGAGCAGGTGAGCTATTAGGACTCAAGCAGACCCCTTCACGACAGATGACACACGCATCATATCTCTTCAGAACTTGCTTGCATAAGTACCCTGAAAGTATGCACATTATGGTTTTATTAATTTATTGACAAACACAGAACATAAATACTGTTAAGTGCAAAAAATTGCATTCAAATCTAAGATTCTATTAAAATTTAACTTAGAATTTAAAAAAGTAGCAGAATTTTAAAAAAATAGTAGTAAATTTAACTTTAAATTTAAAAAAGTAGCAAAAGAATTAAAAACAATTCTTTGTACTGGGATGATGATTTTGACGATTCTACCATCGTGATATGAGAGTTGTTAGTTTATGCTACGGTTACCTGCGTTGAGTTAATAAGCCTGCTTCATGAAAAACCAGATAAAATTTAAAAACCCTGTCGCGTAATAACCTATACATTCTATAGCCAGAGGAAGGGTATAATCGTGATCGACAGGGTACTCGATGACATCGTCGGCCTCCCATTCTTCTTTATCTGAAACGGCGTCTAATTTTCGTCGAACTTCGTCACGATACTTGACTATTTTGGGTTCCGATTTTTCGCCACTCAAACCTTTCAGATCGCTTAGCGATATTAAAATCTGCGGCTGGGGTCGTTCTGTAATGGTACAATTACTATATTTTGGAGGCTTAATCACGCTATATACTGACAGCAGTTTTTATAGCTGCAAAACATTGATAGTTTCACTTTTACGCGTCTGTAAGCCTTATTGCACTCCGTTACTACGCAGGACTTCGGCATTACTTCGCGGTTACTCGACGACCCTATACAGGTTATGTGTTCGCTGTCAAAACTGACTCCTCGATACTAGCGACACCACAGTTTGTTTTAATAGTGGAACCACCCCCACCGCCCGATTGTCATCGAGTTTGCAGACCTGTATGTAAGACCGTGGTTTACGTGTTAGGTATAGGGATCGCGTACCAAAATACCAATATTCAATTGCAATTATCTCATGAACTAAACGGTAAATCGAATTGAATTTTTGGGCATCAGTCCATGAACGTCATATCTGCACCATTTTTGGATTTCAGCCAATTCCTAAGATTTTATCAAAACTACAGAACTACCTTAAGACAATCTAAAGCACATTGACTGTATGTCATTACAGCCGTATTGTCAGTGTCAGAGAAACAATATTGTTGTGTCCAAATATTGCACAGAGCCAACCGACCCTTCTTTGTGATAGTGAACGAGAGATGGGAACAGAGACTGGTATTTTAATTAGTTTTGCACTCAATAGCTTTATGATTATTCACCGTTTTTATTGCATCGTTTTTGTTCCACAATTTGACTCTATAATCCATGGTTCAATTTTTTATATTACATCTGGGCATAATTTATATTAAATAACATAGTTAGCAATCAGCAGCACATTAGCAATGCAAATATTTTCATTTTTATTGTATTTTATAAAATCGTTCATAAAGATTTTTTAAACGTAATAGCGTACCGTAATCTTCCCCATAACATTTTTTTATATTTTCCCAAGATCCCTGTGCAAAAATTCTTTGTTGCCATATAGAATTTCCGAAAACACTAGCCATAAAAAACGATATGAGGCATATATATGTATATTTCGCATTCATAAAAGACTTGTTTATTTAGTATCGACCGAAGATCGATGGTGTTTCTGGTAAATATTTATTTTCTTCTATTGAGTCCTAGCCTAACGCTCTCCCTCCGTCTACTGCTCATAAGGAATTATAAAATTATCCCACAGTTTACGTCGCCAATTATGAATTGTTAATTATCGAAATTTGAGTAAAAGTATATGTACCACATGACATAAGAGTGCGAGAGAGATAGCTGAAATTATTTAGCAGAGATTTCTCGGAGCCGAATCGTATATAGGGCAAATGGGAATTGTCAAGCTGTACATAAGTGAACTCTGCAAAACCTGATGCTTTTTTTCCTAAATAACTTCACCATTAATAAGAAAACGCTGTTCGAAAATTTGGGAGGTTATGTTCACTTTGTACATGCCCTTAAGAGTTAAAGGTGACAGCGAATTTTAGATGATAACAAAGTTTATTACATATTACGTATCGCTATATTTGGTCTCTACTCTTACCGTTTGTAGTTTGAATAATAGCACTTGCAATAATAATAAAAACGAAATGCATGTTTGAGCACTAGTAAGTTTCTATATCCGCTGATAATCTAGCTATTCGCGGCAGATCCACACACTCTTACCGTCAAGGAAAGACTGCTATAGGCGTAACTTACGAAGAACGCTGCACCAGAAAATCAATATCGGCGCGCAGTCGAGATACGTGTATATATATATATATATATATATATATATATATATATATATATATATATATATATAAGCCCATGTCCAATTCACACTTTGCGCCGACAGGAATCCATATACTGTGTTCATTCGTACGACTATATCTGCTCTGAAGGAATGTGTCAGCTTTACGCAAAAGATACACAATAAAGTGGGCAGACCTTGTTTAAATAATCAGACCGCTTTTTGGAAGAATTGTCGCACAACCAAGCCACGTTAACAGTCAAAGTATAGCCGTTTTCTACTACTATGTATATTGTATAAGAAAAAAGCCACGTAATGAAAAATTGTCTCGAAAACATTATCGGTTGTTTCTTTATCTACAAAATTCTAATTAAGCTCCAAATATTTATTGTTTGTCAAATAATGGTTTTAGTTGGATTATTAGTTTTTAAATTTTAACGTAAAAAAGAAGTGAATTATTTTTTTTATAAATAAATCGAACCACGATTACTTAAAAGTACAAGGTATGTATCACACAAGCACACTGGTAATAGTATGCAACGATTTTGCGTGCATAGTTACGAAAGAAAGTTCGGAAAGATGCACAATTTTCTTATACATTTGTTCCTACCGTTTGCATAAGTATCTTTTGCAACAATTTATTTACATAGATTATTTCAAATTGTAACGTCACATCAGTTACCGCATCAGGTATATTAGAAAATGTCATGAATGAGATGTTCGACTGTACTCGGACAGACTATCGAAAAGGCAGCGAAAGGTGTCGAGAGTAATATCGATATTTTTTTTCGACCGGCAAGCGCGGCGCACCGTAATTAAAAATCTTCAGCCTACCCAAAATTTGCCCGTGAGACCAAAATTTATACAACGCAATAGATTTTATGAGATACTGGGTGATTTTGCAATGAAATAAATAGTGAATACTTCCATATAATTTTTCAAATTAACCAACTATAATGAGATTTCAAGAGCTGTGTGGTCTAGTGGTACACCACTGATTTGATTTTTTATTCTATGCGGAATCAGAAACTTCGTTTGCACTTACCTAATAAATTGCTTCAATTTATGTTTTTCTCAACCGAACAGTCAAGTTGTTGAGAAAAGGACATCCTTCACCCACCTTTTTTTCTTAACTCTGCACGCCAAATCGTAGCACAGCATGTCCAGTGTATTTGTGTGATACATACGTTGTACTTGAATGCAATCGTGGTTGTTGTTTATTAAAATAGAAATATGGTTTTTGAAAATTAAATCATACAGTAAAAAAATTTAAAAAATTAAAAGTAAACGCGCTTGGCTTTTTTTTATTAAAAAAAGGTTTTATTTCTTTTTTACGTTTAAATTTAAAAGGTAATAATCCAACTAAAACCAGTGTTTGACATAAAATAAAAAATATTCCGAGGTTAATTGGAATTTTGTAGATAGTTAAACAACCGATAATGTTTTCGAGAGAATGTTTTATTACATGGCGTTTTTTTTACTTGCTAATGTTTTAGGAAGATTTCATATCTTCTTGAGATGAAAATACTTTACTTTCTATAGTTATGAACTGACCGTGTTTGCAGGGTCATTTGCTCGCTCCAGTTAGTGAAGTATATTTTTTAAATAAATTAAATATGCATATGTTGCATTTATTAAGATCGTCTTTTATTACTTGGTGTTTTTCACTTGTTAAAGTTTTGCGGGGAGATTTTTCCTCCCACATGTACGACGAAAATCAAATTATTATTTAGGCGTTTCGATGCCTCGACATCCTCTTTTTTTGTTACCTGTAATCATGTAAACACATCAATTGGAAAATATTTAATACTCTTCTTTCTAATAGCTACATTTTGTAATGGTTACATTCAATGCTAAGCGAATCAATATTGTTAGCTGCACAATACCTACTGGTATAAAGTTTTTATTATGTTTGAGCAACTACTACAATGAGAGGCTTATTGATATGTTGTTAGCCCCTCGATACCAATGGGTAGAAACACTCATCATCATCATCCGACCGATCATATTAGAAGTAAGCGAAAAAGGCGCAGTTATCTGCCGGTGAATGATGGTTCTTTTATAGCTCCTGAACCCATCCAGTGTAATTACCTTCACTGTAAACACGAAAATCCAAGCATTTAGTCATCGCAAAGCTGATCGAATGATTCGTTTAATAGATGGTAGATAACAAAAGAATTCAGCCATCACGAAGCTGCTAATTTCTGAATGGTTTATACTTTGAACCATTTAATACGTAAAAAAATGAACTTTTTGTAACCTCCGTTCAATGCGAAAGAATTCTGCTTTTTTGTATTTCTGTTCTGTCGATGGAGCAGATTAATCAATCCATTTCACTCTATTGATAGACACGGGTCGAATGTCTGGTCGGTAAATCATACCACAAGATTTTTTTCCAGATCCATCACATTTGTGGTAAACCAAGTAGAAAGCAGTTGTTCAAAACCTTTTTTTCTCCCAAATCCAACCTAAAATCGATCTTGTGTGATCATCTTTACTCTAAACAATAAAAAATGTATGTCTTAGGTCATCGAGAAGCAGAAAATATGATTTGTTCACTCTATGGCCAGCAAATAAAAATGCAGCCATTGCGAAGCTGCTAACATAAGAAAAGATCAATTTTTATTGAAAGATCTGAAGTTCTTGTTACCTGTGTTCAGGGGAAAAGAATTTTTATTTTCATTTCACTTACTTTCTGTTCTGTCAATGAAGTAGACAAGTCCATAAATTTTACTTCATCGATGGACATGGGATGAATGTCTGATCTGTCGTGAAAATCATACAGCAAAACTTTCCATGACCAATCACATTTGGAGAAAGCAAAGAAAAAGCAGTTGTTCGTCGTTGAAAGATGGTTCTTTCATTTCTCTTGAATCCATCCAGTGTAATTACCTTCACTGTAAACTATAAAAATCCATTCCTTTAGTCATTGCACAGCTGAGCATATCATTCGTTTAGTCGATGGCAGGTAACAAAACTATTCAGCCATCGCAAGGTGCTAATATCTGAAAAGTTTGGATTTAGAACTATCTAATACGTCAAGAACTAAACTTTTTGTTACCTCTGTTCGATGCAATGAATTCTTATATTTTGTTTCTGTTCTGTCGATGAAGCAGATTAATCAATCTATTCCACTTCATCCATAGACATATGTTGTTGAATGTCTGGTCGGTGATCCATACCGCAAGATTTTTTTCTCAGACCAATCACATTTGTAGTAAACCACGAAAAAGCAGATGTTCAAGGATGTTTCTTTTTTTCCAAATAACCCAAAATCCATATTGTGTGATCAACTTAATTATAAACAATGAAAAATTCATGTCTTGACGCATTCAGAAGCAGAAAATATGAATTCTCAACTCGGTGACCAGTAAAAAAAAATTCAGCCATCGTGAAGCTGTTAATTTATGAAAACTTCAAATTTTAACTATCTAGAATTTTGAAATTTGAACTTTTTGTGACCTGTGTTCAATGGGAAATAAGTTTAATTATAATTTTACTCATCTTCTGTTCTGTTTATGAAGTCGACAAATCCATAAATGTAACTTCATTGATGGACATGGATTGACGGTTTGGTCGGTCAGTGAATAAAATCGTACAGCGAAACTTTATCCCTCATCAATCACATTTGAAGTAAATGAAGAGAGAGCTTCGTCGTTCGACAGACTCGAAGATGATTCTTTTTTTTATCTAAACTGTCCGCCGTCCCACGAAAACTGAACTAAAGGTGGTTCCACTATTGAAACAGAAATCGTGGTGTCGCTAGTATCGAGGAGTCAGTTTTGACAGCGGACACATTACCAGCTCCATAAACTTAGCCGCCGACTATGGAAATATCGATTTTTTTACGCCAATCGATTGTTAGTGTTTGTTAGACAAAACCCAGCGTTTGTTAGACTTTCTTTGTTGAATAAAACGAAAAAAATGTATGCCAAAGTTAGCCGCAGAAAATGGTTTTCTAGTGATTTCGAACTTTTCTTCGGAACCAATCGATTGTTAGTCGTTTGTTAGTGATTCTTAGTTATATTATATCGTTTGTTAGATCTCAATTCTTATTAAATCAATGAAAAACTTTTCGGCCCTAGAGCACGCTGCAAGCCACGTGAAGTTAGCAGCATCGTCGCAACAGCTGCTTCCGGCTTTGCACATGTAACTCGTCAATTTCAGCAAAATGTTGATTGTTGTCATTCTTAGATTGTTAGACGATCACTAGTGATTGTTAGTTAATTGTCATCTTTTGTTAGAGCTCCATTTTTATTTAATTGCTGAAAAACTTTTCGGCGCGAGAGCTCGCTGCATGTCGCGAAGGTTGGCAGCATCGTCGCGACAGCTGCTTATGGCATTGCACATGTAACTCGTCAATTTCAGAAAAACGTTGATTCTTGTCATGCTATTAGATTGTTAGACGAATGCTAGTGATTGTTGGTTAATTTTCATCGTTTATTGGAGCTCCATTTTTATTTAATCGCTGAAAAACTTTTCGGCGCGAGAGCGCGCTGCATGTCGCAAAGGTTGGCAGCATCATCGCGACAGCTGCTTCCAGCTTTGCACATGTAACTCGTCAATTTCAGCAAAACGTTGATTCTTGACACTCGATTAGATTGTTAGACAAATGCTAGTGATTGTTAGTTAATTTTTATCATTTGTTAGAGCGCCACTTTTATTTAATCGCCAAAAAACTTTACGGCGCGAGAGCGCGCTGCATGTCGCGAAGGTTCGCAGCATCGTCGCGACAGTTGCTTCTGGCTTTGCACATGTAACTCGTCAGTTTCAGCAAAACGTTGATTCCTGACATTCTATTAGATTGTTAGACGATCGCTAGTGATTGTTGGTTAATTTTCATAGCTTGTTAGAGCTCCATTTTTATTTAATCGCTGAAAAACTTTTCGGCGCGAGGGCGCGCTGCATGTCGCAAAGGTTGGCAGCAACGTCGCAACTGCTGCTTCCGGCATTGCACATGTATCTCGTCAATTTCAGAAAAACGTTGATTTTTGTCATGCTATTAGATTGTTAGACGAATGCTAGTGATTGTTAGTTAATTTTCATCGTTTGTTAGAGCTCTATTTTTATTTAATCGCTGAAAAACTTTTCGGCGCGAGAGCTCGCTGCATGTCGCGACAGCTGCTTATGGCATTGCACATGTAACTCGTCAATTTCAGAAAAACGTTGATTCTTGTCATGCTATTGGATTGTTAGATGAATGCTAGTGATTGTTGGTTAATTTTCATCGTTTATTAGAGCTCCATTTTTATTTAATCGCTGAAAAACTTTTCGGCGCGAGAGCGCGCTGCATGTCGCAAAGGTTGGCAGCATCATCGCGACAGCTGCTTCCAGCTTTGCACATGTAACTCATCAATTTCAGCAAAACGTTGATTCTTGACACTCGATTAGATTGTTAGACAAATGCTAGTGATTGTTAGTTAATTTTTATCATTTGTTAGAGCGCCACTTTTATTTAATCGCCAAAAAACTTTTCGGCGCGAGAGCGCGCTGCATGTCGCGAAGGTTCGCAGCATCGTCGCGACAGTTGCTTCCGGCTTTGCACATGTAACTCGTCAGTTTCAGCAAAACGTTGATTCCTGACATTCTATTAGATTGTTAGACGATCGCTAGTGATTGTTGGTTAATTTTCATAGCTTGTTAGAGCTCCATTTTTATTTAATCGCTGAAAAACTTTTCGGCGCGAGGGCGCGCTGCATGTCGCAAAGGTTGGCAGCAACGTCGCAACTGCTGCTTCCGGCATTGCAGATGTATCTCGTCAATTTCAGAAAAACGTTGATTTTTGTCATGCTATTAGATTGTTAGACGAATGCTAGTGATTGTTAGTTAATTTTCATCGTTTGTTAGAGCTCTATTTTTATTTAATCGCTGAAAAACTTTTCGGCGCGAGAGCTCGCTGCATGTCGCGAAGATTGGCAGCATCATCGCGACAGCTGCTTCCGGCATTACACATGAAACTGGTCAATTCCAGCAAAATGTTGATTGTTGATATTCTATTAGATTGTTAGACGATCGCTAGTGATTGTTAGTTAATTGTCATCGTTTGTTAGAGCGCCATTTTAATTTAATCGCTGAAGAACTTTTCGGCGCGAGGGCGCGCTGCATGTCGCAAAGGTTGGCAGCAACGTCGCGACTGCTGCTTCCGGCATTGCACATGTATCTCGTCAATTTCAGAAAAACGTTGATTTTTGTCATGCTATTAGATTGTTAGACGAATGCTAGTGATTGTTAGTTAATTTTCATCGTTTGTTAGAGCTCTATTTTTATTTAATCGCCGAAAAACATTTCGGCGCGAGAGCTCGCTGCATGTCGCAAACGTTGGCAGCATCGTCGCGACAGCTGTTTCCGGCTTTGCACATGTAACTAGTCAATTTCAGCAGAACGTTGATCCTTGACATTCTATTACATTGTTAGACGAATGCTAGTGATTGTTAGTCAATTTTCATCGCTTGTTAGAGCTCCATTTCCATTTAATCGCTGAAAAACTTTTCGCCGCTAGAGTGCGCTGCATGTCGCGAAGGTTGGCAGCATCGCCGCGACAGCTGCTTCCGGCTTTGCACATGTAACTCGTCAGATTCAGCAAAACATTGGTTCTTTACATTCTATTAGATTGTTAGACGAATGGTAGTCATTGTTAGTTAATTTTCATCGTTTGTTAGAGCTCCATTTCTATTTAATCGCTGAAAAACTTTTCGGCGCTAGAGCGCGCTGCATGCCGCGAAGGTTGGCAGCATCGTCGCGACAGCTGCTTACGGCTTTGCACATGAACTCGTCAATTTCAGTTAAACATTGATTATCATTCTATTCGATTGATAGTTGAATGTTAGTGATTGTTAGTCACTTTTCATCGTTTGTTAGATCTCAATTTCTATGTAATCAATAAAAAAACTTTGCGGAACTATTTTCTAAATTTTCATGGAAAATATTACGACGTGTCTGTCCGCACCACGGTCTTACATACAGGTCTGGAAACGAAGCCAGATTTCAATGGAGTCGCGAGGCACCGTTACGAGCTTCACTTTTCATTCCGCTCGCCGCCACTGCCGTCGCTACTATCGGCGAGTACCTCCCACTCACGGTCTTCTGTGATCTCTCCCTTCGCCCCTTACCTTGTCTTAGACCGTGACCCGTGCCATTTATTACTCCATTTTTTATGACAACATTCTCGATAACCTCTGTTTGTGTCAACGAGCATTTGTAGTTTGAAAAATATTCATAAAGCTGGCGAAGGTGGACCGTTGTTTCAGGGCTTTCTAAACTGACGAACCAATAAAGGTATTTGTATATTCAACATTCCATGTGTTGCGTATTTTTTTTACTCTCGTCATCGAAAGAAACTCGGAATAAAATTCGAATAAAAATCCATTTCACTCGAAAAAGGTAAGTATTTTTATTTATTTTTTAAATTTTTATATTGGTCTTCTTCCAGCCATACAGGATCTTCCCCTTTTTACAAGCCCCACTTCTATTCTCTTCCACAATCCCCCGTCCTTATTCCACAATTCTTTCTCATCTACCTCTATTGCCCCTTCGCCCCCACGAAAAAGGTAATGTGCATTTCGGATCATCGAGAAGAGTGAGAGAGAAGGACGGAAGCTGTTCTGTCCTTGTCGCACACGTACACGCCGATAGCAATGCCACGTAGTGGCGAAAATTGGAAACAAACGTGGGTTCGTTAACGGTGCCTACCCCCACCACGGTCGTTTCCAGACCTGTATGTAAGACCGTGGTCCGAACAGAAGTATGACTGTATGACAGTCACGTAAAAGACACGAAACACGCAAAAGCCATGAAACTGGAGTGACTGAACTTATGGGATCTTCATAACTTGGAGTGTATTGATGAAGTGTTTCTAAAATCGCCGTTACTTTACGCTCGTTTCTAGAATTGGAGCAAGGAGACTATAGGGAAGGAGTCCAATCTTCGTATGGTAAATGGGTATAAGAAACGTCCGTAAAATTGATTCAAGAGCGTGGTGTTAAATATGGCCCGTAGGCGTCGTCCGTATCTTTTGTGTATCAAAATATCGTAATACAGCCAGTACACAGGGTGAAACGGACTGTTATGGCGGCTAATTGTTGAGGCTTGTAAAAAAAACACCTATCGTCCACTAAGATTGTTTATTTGCGACGGTAACTTTGGAAGAGTATCGGACGAGGGAGGATCGAAAAATTTACTTTTTAATTATAAATGTAATCTGATCTTTTTTTCCAAATTTTTCTGTTTAGGGTTTAGGTTATACTTGGTACTCGTGATACTGCAGATGATGCTCGCTACTGCGGAGCCATTCTCTGTTGATAATGTCGCTGCGGGTGGTGCCATAACTTTTGCAAAAGATATTTCCGATGTGACTTTCGGGTGTATCGCTTCATTTCATTCCATGAGTTGTCGTTGTCTAATATCTGTCACCTTATGCGTGTTTGTATATGACCTTTTAGTATAGGCATCACTTATAGTTCACTGGGTGATTTAGGTTTTTGCAATTTGCACAGCGGCGGAGCGGTTTATCTGATGAGTTATTTAAAGTGCATTTTCCGTTTTCGTGTGAAGCACTACACTTGACACAGCGGTATGTGAGGTTGCAATGTACACTTGGATGTTCCAGGCGCTGACATTTTCTACGTACTTTTCACATTATAATTTCGGCCACCTAACCACATTTGAATGGAATTTCTATTTACGTCGGATATAAATTATTATGGCATTTCTTAAGTGTTTTAAAAAATAATTAGGTGGGTAATTGCACTACGACGTAAATGTAGAACCATCTTAAGGCACTACTACAGCTACACGAAGTTTACTTATAAAATAAATTGAGGGTAAGAAAATTAAAATATTCAGCTCATATGACAGCTAATAACAGACAGCTGATAACAACGCATGCGCAAAACATGTATATAGAGTACACAATGACTAACGTTCCCAGCGCCGCTTATGCGGAACACTTTTTTGTTGCACTTTTACGGACGCGCCAGAATGCGGAGATTGGACTCCTTCCCTATAGTCTCCTTGAATTGGAGTGTCGGAGATGGAGACACGTCGATAGTCGATTTTCGCGTAAATATTCTTCAACTTTTTTTGTGTAAATGTTTAAAAGTTTTCTGTGTCATTTTTCACGAACTCCAAAACCCATCGATAGCATGTACAGTCACTCCAGTATCACAAACTTTATTAAGGTTATTCCACAACTCCATGCCGGTATGTAGGGCTCGATCTTTACAACCGAGGTATGAGTATTGTGTGTGCAGTATATCTATACTTTTTTCAGCGGACACTAAGTAATCAACTGTCGGTACAATCACTTGAGAAGCAATATGATTTAACACGTTAAAGTCGCTACACCAGTTTCACCTCTATTAAGTCGCATTGCTCTTGATCTGCAAATAAGTATGTCACATCTCTTCCCTTACACACATAAAGAGATTTGCATGCAGCAGCAAACCCAAATTATGCAAAATAATGCATGCACTATTCGGAGTTTCTTTTGCGTGTCCCAAATACATCCAAGCAAAGAGACACTCCAGTTTTTGGTAGGTCTTTGGAGTGTCTTCTTGCGTGAATGTATTTGAGACACGCAGAAAGACACTCCAAAGACGCACTGAAAATCTTCTGCGTGTCTCTCATACATTCACGCAAAGAGACACTCCAGTCTGGAGTGTCGCGTGTTTGCGAATATAATAGTGCTAAAAAATAACTAATAATAAATTGTTAGTTAATAATAAATAACAAATAATCAAAGCCCTAAAAAATGAAATATTGTCCAGCGTCTCATATTTTTGCACCGTCTCGTTTACGAAGGGCAAAATAAAAGGGGCTTCAGTGGTTGCACTTTTTTACGTGTCCATCGACGCATGCGACACATGTGAAATACGCTCCAGGTAGTGAATGTAACATTTCGAACAATTAGCACTTGTGGACGTGCCGATTCATCGACCTATGCACTGCTATTATCTGTATCGTACAGGAACAGGTCTGCAACAGGTGTGGATTATCCAACTTTTGCTTATCAATTAATTGTTTCCTTGTACGGTTCGTTGTTGCCACACATATTGGTCGTAATGGGTCATCATTGTAAATATTGTTACCTTTCATCTGGTTGCGAGCTTCAGGTGATACCGATTATTTAAATGAACTTTGTAAATTCTCATCCTCTTTGTAAGAATGAAACAAGGGTCCTTCCGGTTCAAATGTACGAATGCCTATTCAGGAAGCTTCATGTGCTGAGTATACACTTCCTTTTGTGAAATCTTAAGGGACACCATTCTAGCGGCAGAAAATAAGACCTAACTTTGACAAATTATTTGGAGAGTATGAACAAATAAATAGTGGCTGTCTTTTGAAAGGGTTCATTCAACACATTCGAGTATCTACAAAAAATTATTACAATTTTCATACAAAATGGCGACGACAGAGGCCATCTTGAAAAACGTGTTTTTCAAACTGCGAGGACGGGTTGCTCAAACACCTTTGCATGGATCGATTTGTAATACTGATAATAGCCTTACAATTACTTTCTCTATGAGAATGTAATCGTGGAGCTACTATCGAAATTTTAAATCGATCCCTGAAAAGGTGTTCGAGTAATCCATCCTCTCAGTTCGAGAAACACGTTTTTCAAGATGATCTCTGTCGCCGCCATTTTGTATGAAAATTATATTAAAACATTTTAAATACTTTAATACGTGTTAAATAAACCCTCTTAAAAGCAATCGTATCCCTTTTATCATACTCTCAAAATAAAGTGTCACTGTTAGGCCTTATTTTCTGCCCCTAAAGTGGTGTTACTCCTTAATTGTTTCTTGACCAGTGACTGTGCAGACAAGGTCCCAAAAACCTTGGCTGCATAAAAATGACAATATTTACTTTTTTAGGGCTTTTATTATTTGTTATTTATTATTAACTAATAATTTATTATTAGTTATTTTTTAGCACTGTTATATTCGCAAACACGAGACACTCCAGCCTGGAGTGTCTCTTTGCGTGAATGTATGAGAGGCACGCAGAAGATTTTCAGTGCGTCTTTGGAGTGTCTTTCTGCGTGTCTCAAATATATTCACGCAAGAAGACACTCCAAAGACGCACCAAAAATTGGAGTATCTCTTTGCTTGGATGTGTTTAGGACACACAAAAGAAACTCCAAACGGTGCATGCATTATTTCGAATAATTTGGGTTTGCTGCTGCATGCAAATCTCTTGATGTTTGTAACGGAAGAGATGTGACATACTTATATGCAGATCAAGAGCAATACGATTTAAGACGGAATGACACCTCCTCGCGGTCGGTATGGTAGAACAATTATAGATACCCAAAAATCTCTGAAACGGCGCTTCAGATCCCGTCAAAACTTCCCCAAACGACGTCAAATAGCTAGACGAACAGCTGTCTGCCCCTCAAATTTTCTGAATTTGAAAAAAAAAATGTAGATTGGCTTATGATAAGTCAATCTACGTTTTTTTCCTCAAATTCAGAAAATTTGAAGGGCAGACAGCTGTTCGTCTATCTATTTGACGTCGTTTGGCAAAGTTTCGACGGGATCTGAAGAACCGTTTCAGAGATTTTTGGGTATCTATAATTGTTCTACCATACCGACCGCGATGAGGTGTCATTCCGTCTTAATAGAGGTGAAAATGGTGTAGCGACTTTGACGTGTTAAATCATATTGCTTCTCGAGTGATTGTACCGACAGTTGATTACTCAGTGTCCGCTGAAAAAAGTGTAGATATACTACACACACAATACTCATACCCCGGTTGTAAAGAGCGAGCCCTACATACCGGCATGCAATTGTGGAATAACCTTAATAAAGTTCATGATACTGGAATGACTGTACATGCTATCGATAGGTTATCAACTTCGTGAAAATTTACACAGAAAATTTTTAAACATATTTACACAAAAAATGTTAAAGAATATTTACGCGAAAATCGACTATCGACGTGTCTCCAGCTCCGACACCAATTCTAGAAACGAGCGTAAAGTCGCGGCGATTTTAGAAACACTCCATCAATAAACTCCAAGTTACGAAGATCCCATAAGTTCAGTCACTCCAGTTTCATGGCTTTTGCGTATTTCGTGTCTGTTGCGCGACTGTCATACATTCACACTTCTGTGCGGACGGACACGTCGTAATATTTGTCATGAAAATTTAGAAAATAGTTCCGCAAAGTTTTTTATTGATTATATAGAAAATTGAGATCTAACAAACGATGAAAAATGACTAACAATTACTAACATTCGACTATCAATTGAATAGAATGATAATCAACGTTTTGCTGAAATTGACGAGTTACATGTGCAAAGCCGTAAGCAGGTGCCGCGGCGATGCTGCCAACCTTCGCGACATGCAGCGCGCTCTAGCGCCGAAAAGTTTTTCAGCGATTAAACAGAAATGGAGCTCTAAAAAAGATGAAAATTAACTAACAATCACTAGCATTCGTCTAACAATCTAATAGAATGTCAAGAACCAACGTTTTGCTGAAACTGACGAGTTACATGTGCAAAGCCGGAAGCAGCTGCCGCGGCGATGCTGCCAACCTTCGCGACATGCAGCGCGCTCTAGCGCCGAAAAGTTTTTCAGCGATTAAACAGAAATGGAGGTCTAACAAAGATGAAAATTAACTAACAATCACTAGCATTCGTCTAACAATCTAATAGAATGTCAAGAACCAACGTTTTGCTGAAACTGACGAGTTACATGTGCAAAGCCGGAAGCAGCTGTCGCGGCGATGCTGCCAACCTTCGCGACATGCAGCGCGCTCTCCTGCCGAAAAGTTTTTCAGCGATTAAATAGAAATGGAGCTCCAACAAACGATGAAAATTAGCTAACAATCACTAGCATTCGTCTAACAATCTAATAGAATGTCGAGAATCAACGTTTTACTGAAATTTACGAATGACATGTGCAAAGCCGTAAGCAGCTGTCGCGGCGATGCTGCCAACCTTCGCGACAAGAAGCGCGCTCTAGCGCCGAAGAGTTTTTCAACGATTAAATATAAACGGAACTCTAACCGACGATGAAAATTAACTACCAATGACTAGCATTCGTCTAACAATCTAATACAATGACAAGAATCAACGTTTTTTTTGGCAATTGACGAGTTACATGTGCAAAGCCGGAAGCAGCTGTCGCGAAGATGCTGCCAACCTTCGTGACACGCAGCGCGCTCTCGCGCCGAAAAGTTTTTTCGCGATTAAATAAAAATGGAGCTCTAACAAACGATGTAAAGTGACGAACAATCACTAAAAAACGACTAACATTCGATTGGTTACGAAGAAAAGTTCGAAATCACTAGAAAACCATTTCCTGCTGCTAACTTTGGCATACATTTGTTTTTCGTTGTATTCAATAAATACAGTCTAACAAACGCTGGGTTTTGTTTAACAAACACTAACAAACGACTAACAATCGATTGGCGTTGAAAAAACTCGATATTTCCATAGTCGGCGGCTAAGTTTATGGAGCTCACTAGGCGAAACGGCTGGTGCTTCAATCCGCAGATATCCCCACCACCAGAGTTTCAAAACCTGTATGTAAGACCGTGATCGTGACTGAAAGCGCAGACCAGGGCAAACCGTGGAGCGGCATCTTTTGGCAAGATGGAAATGAATGTTACGAATAACAATAAGACGGTATTAGATACCGTCGATCGGTTGCAAATAACGAGTAGCGATTGTCGCATTTGCTTTGAAAAATGCGCCGAGGTGTGGCGAATATTCGATCCCACAAACGAAGACATACCAAGGAAGCTGATGAACTTTGCTGCTGTGCAGGTTAGGGTCACTGCATTATATTATTTTCCGAGACGTTTGTTTACTTTGGTCCTTTTTCGATACATTACTCCGCTCGCATGAACATACGTGAACATCATTGTCAGAGTACTAAAAAAATCAAACAGTGAACGGAATAATGATTCAAGCCTCGCTGAGGGTTTCAAAATCATCGATGGCCCCGGAACATATTTTCTTTGCCTTCATGGTTTTGATGCGCTAGTTTAAAGTCTGTTACTTGTATTTAGTGTAATAGTGTATTAGTGTATTTGAGTGCGAAAGAAACAACATCGACCTAACAGTCACGAAAAAAAATATGGGGAACAATTGAGACTCGCACAGGGACCATGTAACCTCATTCTCCAATTGTTTCTCTGCTCCAGCCCTATTATTTCAATGCACTTGATTATTCCATTATGTTCTAATCAACGCTGTACAATCGTACACATCCATTATTGGACGAATGTAGTGATGGAAGTAATGAGTATTTAATTAAAGAAGTACAGAGTTGGAGTTTATGAAGCGTCGCGTATGCTCTCTGTATGTACATTGCCTACTTGGTTATTTTGGATGCCAAATGAGTTTACAAGTACTTATATTGATTTTTGAAATGGCCATACCAAGTACTAAATAAGTCTATCATTGTTGAATATGCTTCTTTCAATCCTTTCAATAAGAAATCTGACAAAAGATCTTAGCTATGTTCCTTTTCAAAGAGATGTTAAACAATGTGTTCAAATATTGTTTTAAACAACCACTGTGCAGTTTAAGATAATAATAATAACAATTTCAACTAATGATACGATAATAATAAAAAATTCAAGCCAGAGGGTGAGCGGCTACAACAGTCCACAATCGTGTTGCCTAAGTAAACGGAGGGAACCAACTAAGAGTGTCTTCCCGTGGAAGGGGCTATCTTACAACAATATTTTTTTTTTCGCGTGTCTTTTTGACTGGGTGGTATCAGAATCCTCCAGTGTCATTGAGCATTATTGTTCCGGTTGTCTAGATTACGGTGAATGTTTCCTAGTGCAAATTGAGGAATAGACCATAATACGATAATAATAATAAAAGTTTCAGATAATATGATAATAATGATAAAGTTAACCGCTCACCCCCTGTCTTGAGGGAGTGGCTATCGTAGAGCGAAGTTCCATTCTTCTCGTGTTTTCTTCACTGCGTTGCAGCCAAGGTGGTCTCGGAGCACTGGAGTGCCGCCTAGCATTATTGTTCCAGTCTAAATTAAGATCAACCCCTGGGAGTAGGTGAATGTTTCCCAGTGCAAATTGAGGATATACTGATCTTTTGTCTCGTCTGTTTACACAGGTAGAAGAAGGCGATGGTTTACCAGCTACAATATGTCAGAATTGTCTTCGTCTTTTAGACATTGCGTACAACTTTAAATGCCAGGTGGAACAATCTGATGCAAAATTCAGAGAGATTCTCATACTGAAAGACTCTAGTGAGGAAGATGAAAAAATGTTGGCCCTCTCACAATCGGTAGACGTGGTGATAACTGAGGCTATGGCGAATGGGTGTAACCATGAAACAGAGTGTGCAGAACTGGTAGGAGCCCTGGACGTTGAAACCCCTCATGACTTAGTTGACCAACTGAGCGAACAACATTACATGTCTGATCACGAGCCGATGATTTTCTGTATCGAGCGGCCATCCGAGCCTCGAGAGGGCTCTGTCCCTAAACAAACATTGCCATGCATCCGAAGCGAAGAATGCGATGACGTGAATGAGAAACACACAGTTATGAACGTTCCCCACGATAATCAGGTGGGCAACGTTCGGATAGAAAAATACGATGACCTTGTTGATACGAAAATCCGGGGAGAACCGTACAAATCAGAAGCAATGATGATTTCTGGAGATATATCATCTGAGGAGGACAATAAGGCGGGTATTGCGGAAACAAAAAATATAGCGCGACTTACGATAGAGAGCAAAAGTATAAAGGCAACAATGATTGAGAACGACCACAATAATTGTACACTGGAAAAGAAGAAAGAGTGTTGCGAGATCGACGGCCAAGAGAAACCTCTCATCATGCGAACACAGCGGCTAAAGTGTCCTAACTGCATAAAGACATTTGGGACAAAGACATCACTCCACCGACACGCCAAGGTGCACAAGAGAAAAACTAATGTACGCTATGTGTGCCATGTGTGCGCCGAACCATTTGCGAATATTAAAAAAATGAAAAGTCACCTCCTGTCAAGCCACGGCGATTCGATGATGAGTGATGATGAAATTAGTGAAATCGCGAGCCACAGGACGATAACGGATAAACAAACCGTTAGTCCGGACAATGGCAAAAAAAATATGAAATACAGCTGCAATATTTGTGGCAAACAATTTACCTATCAAAAATCATTTTTGACTCACGCAAAAAGTCATCCAGACTACGAGGCCAAGACCATTATCAAGAAGGACGAGAATAACATCGTTGTCTCGTCGGAAGATTCCAACGATCGCGAGTACGAGTCCGAGGACGACGATATGTCGCTCGAGGGATTGCAGTGTACCCAGTGCGGCAAATTATTTGCAACTAAAAGAAATCTCAAAAGACACCTGTCGACACATAGCGGTTTGAAGTTCCATTGTCCGACATGTAACAAACAATTCTCTCGTATCGACAAACTCAAAGAGCATGAACAGTCGAAACATAAGGATGAGTTCCTTGCCTCCTCGGATGCCGATTCCGATGTCGATACAGATAACGAGAACAAGAACCACGACGGAAGTGAGAATCGAAAAAAGGTGTAGAAAGCTTGCCTCTCAAGATTTACCGTGCTGATAATAAGTTTCAGATAAATATGCTCACGTTTCATTTCCAATATCTTCACTGTAATTTTTTGAAAGTTTCAGAAATTTATTGAGAAAACAAAAGCTGATGTTAAGATAATTAAGGACTAGAATAATATGGTGGCCCGACAACTCATCTAATTTTCAGATGCTGTTTCGGGGAAAAATACAATATTCGAACATTTTGCAGTCTTGCATTGTATTTAAGTGTATTAGAACAAATTAAAAACTATTGTAATAATCAAATAGTTATCAATATCGCCGTGAGAGGGTGCCAATATGTTGTTCCTTTTCTTCACATTCGAATGGTGTACTTAACAACTCCTATTTGTATTATCTGTAACAAAAGAAAAATAATATTTTGTAAACGAAACATACGTTTGTACCGGAATATCAACAGAGCCTTTCTTAATTTTTATTAAGGTCGAACAATTACGGCGTAATTTTTTTAAGCACAAAACTACTTTTTTACCTCCGTTATAATGCGAATGTTCTGAAAATGAAAAGATGACTACGTTCATGCTTGGATTTAAAAGTATGTTTTATTTTAAAAACACGGGTGTTTTTTTTGTTTCGATAAATCCAAAAAGGGGGTATGCCACCATCCGGACCTTTAAAAAAAGTTTAACAGCTCAGCGCCCTCTTATGGTAATATTGATGATGACTTCTGGATTTTTGTATATTTTCTTCATTCTTCACAATATACTTAAATCACCGAGCAAACCCGGATATTGATCGGATGTTTTTTTTATAACTCCCATCTGGAAATTAGATACTTTGTCGGATCGTCACAGTCGCCTAATACCTTACAGTGTTGCCATGTCTGAAGACGATTGGACTGTTTATCATTTATCACAATCCTTACTACTTATAATTTCTTTACTCCATTGTTTATTTGTATGCTTCTACCGGTTCTTAAAACCCCATCCCCATTGACTTTAACCCACCCTTCTCATTTCACTATTCGAATTCCTAAGAGAGTCTGAGTGTTGCTCACAGCCACTCTTTCCTGATACGGAGTATCGCGTTTGTACGAGGGCACCCGGAAACTGGAGAACCCGTGCGTTTCAGTCGCGTTACATTCCGAAAGTCAGAAGAACTGCTTGCCATTCGGTAGTCGGTGCGCGGCTAAGTGGTTCCGCATCCAAGTATTCGCCCAGACCAACGCTATTTGACATGGAAAATCGCGGAAGCGGCACAACTACGTGTCGGCTACCGTCAGCTACATAATTTTACCGTTTATCAACACAATTATTACAGACAAAAAAGTCATTGCGTTCGAATTAAATATTAGGATTGAGTACGGGCTCGAAAAGATATGAAATCCTACTTCAATGCGATTGCCTACTTGGCTGCTCTTTCGAAAAATGGCCTACTATTTGAATGTTTCGATTATTTAAGTTCAGATCTTCCATTCAAATGACTGAACGGGAATGCTTAACAATTGTTTCAGGAGAAGCACAACAGGCCTCACCAGTGTCCAATGTGTCCCAAGGCATTTGCTCAGGAGCAGTCGCTTACGAATCACATGGAGCGTCACAAGCGAGTGAAAGACACGCAAAAACGTTTTCTCTGCGAAGTGTGCAGCAAATGTTTTGCCCAGAGTGGCTCTCTGGTGGCTCACATGCGTACGCACACGGGTGTCAAGCCATACGTGTGCAATGTTTGCAGCAGAGCTTTCACAAAGAGTACGTATCTGCAGCTCCATCTGCGAACGCACAGTGGTGAAAAACCTTACATATGTCAGTACTGCAGTCGAGCGTTCGCACGTGCTAACACACTGGCGCGGCACATTACGATGCATACCGGTGAAGCGAAATACCATTGTCAAATTTGTATGAAGTCGTTCAGACGTTTGACCTCCCTGAACGAGCACACTTATACTCACACAGGTCAGCGCCCGTATGCCTGTAAAATATGCACGAAGAGATACAATAACGCTGGCTCGCTCTACGCTCATACGAAAAAATGCAAAGCCCAACAGTTATCGGGTACAATGACGACTTATGCGTTGCCTGTAGAGGATGGGATTCATCAGAACGGTGACACGCCACCTCAGATGATGATTTACTCGCAGAGAAAATTGTCTGAGCATTCGTCTATTGAGCAAGTTGAGCCAACGTCGCACTTCATGCTCTCCAATGTTCACAATCCATCTGTCAAGACATTACCCACCAATATAATACCACAGTTTACTGTCGAAGATCCAAACTTTTGTAGTGGCAATGCCAAGGCTTACAAAAATTCTTATTACACGATATTTCCGAACATGTAATGTAAAGAAAAAAGCGAACCTTGAAAACTACAATTCTCACGAGCAATCACATTTGCGACGTAATCATTCGTAGTATCCATTGTTGGCAAACTATTTAATTATTTACGCTGAAAAGTGAATTGTTTTAAACAGCTGTTCCGTTGTTGTGGAAATAATTCAATTTTATTTTCGTAGAAATTATTGAGCTTTTTTGCATTGAAATTACTTTCAATAAACTTTTGATCGAGTTGTGCCATTCAGTGAACAAGGAATATTTCCTTTGATTTTTTTTACAAGTTACGTTCAGGAAGGAATTTAATTGTTTCAAACAATCTCTGCATCGCTATGGAAAAAATTTCGTCTTAATTCCATAGCAATTTAAATAAACGTTGATCAGCATTGAGTCCACCAAGAGCCCAAGACTATGCCTTTCACGGTTTTGATTTTTCGACGCTGACAGATTAGATCTATTTTTTTGCACACCGACACGTAATTTGTTTGCCCCTCAAAGTTGGCACGTACACTGAGTCTATAACCAATGCGGTAGATTATCGATAAACTGCAACTGCCCATAAATATAAATGGCAAGAATCTCAACGAATCTTCCTTTTCGGGTGGAATAAATAGCAACACACTTGCAAAGAATAATAAATAAGTGTGGAGAATAATTTTCTTTTTAGAATGCTATTGTAATATGATTGTTGAAAAAAGGTGTTGAACCTTTGAATGTCAATTTGTGTAAATATCAGTGAAGTGAACAAAGGAAATATACATCTGTCCTAGGCATTTAAGTTATGCTTATGAGAGCTGACAATTATGCGCATAAGATTTTTATGGAAATTTATATACTATAAAATCCATATAATATTTTATAATAAAGCTTTGTATACAAAAGCAATGAGTATGGTATTTATTTTCTCCGCCTTTGCAAATTCAAGATTATCTATATTTTAAAATATCATGTTATATTTAGTAGAAATCAAGTTCTACGCTTGAGTATATACACACGACTGAATAACTTTTTCTGAGAGTTTGGAAAAACATTGAGAAAAAATAACCTGTTTGGCGCATACGTTTATAAAGAAAGGAAAACAACGGGTAACTGTAAATTGATGATAGTACACACGGTAATAACGATGATTAGGAAAATAATGGGGAAATAATTTGTTGAATGACGTCATAATTGCAACGGTTATCGTACCATCGTTTTGAAAAGGTCATTTCGAGGAAAATGCGTATATAATTTTTTTCTTACAATTTCAGGTTGATAATATGGATTCACTTACCTACATGTAAAATGTATTGAGACATTCGAAATGTTGTCTTAAAATATAGAGCCAACATTCTTGGGATGCTGTTCAAAGTGAAAAAAATGGAGAAATCTATTTTTGGAAGAAAATTTCGGTTTGGTTGTCAAGTTGTCGATGTACAGTCCGACCTCCGAATAAGAAACCCGGCAATAAGAAACTTTCCCCAGTTTCTCGCTCGAGCGCTTCCCCCACTCCGACTCGAACTCTGAGCTCGAGAATTTTGTGCGCGGAACCTCTGGTTAAGAAACCAGCCTGGGAAAGATTATTCGGGCAAAATAGAGTTAACATGTAGTGTAAATTGATGTGTGCATGCGTGCGTCAGTTGTGTGTGTGCGTGTGTGAATGCGTGCGTGTGTGAATGTAACAAAAAATCTACAAGTTTATTAGAAATTTTTTGTATTCATTAAAAAAATACATATGTGTTGACAAGATTTGTCTTGTTGCGTATTATTTTGATCCGCAACGCACTCAACTGATGGTGGAATATTTTTGAGAGAGTCGAACTTTGCCATTGAAGATGAATCCTCAGGGATATTGACTTCTTCTTTTATATAAATGGGATAAAACAATATAGACATAAAGCTCTTTGTTTAAATTATCACGTTGTGGCGCAGATTCTGTAATATTTTCTTCGACTCGTATACTACAGTCTGATCTCTTACGCTTCTTTCCAGTTTCGGTCATTTTATAACCGTTAATAGTAACTCAGATACAGTAGTACACAATAATATTCAATAGTATGTATATTAACGTGAAACAAAAATTCGCTAAATATCCACGCGCAGTCGAAAACGTTTTTGCATGGACGATGTGAATACTAAGTTGCAACTCGTTCGAACGAGTTTCTTGTTGAGAGGATCGCATGCGGAAGAGAGTGATAGAGACAGACAGCGGTAGTGAGCGCGGAGCGCGCGTCTGGTGGGGGTATGCGATATATAAGAAAAATTCTTCTCCTTGGGGGCTTTTGGTTACTTATTCGGAGGTCGGACTGTACTACCAACATTTATTGATTTTTTGCTGTACAACCATTGAAAATGAAAACTTCGAAATTTCGCGTAATCTCCAAATTAACGACATGTGTCACCCGTCCAGTCGGTAAAAACCCACGGCCAAGTTTTCTCATAGAGGCATTATATCCGATTTTCCACAGAATGGAATTTGTAGCTTTTCTTTTTTCAAATCACCAGTCGTCTCGAAGGACACTGGCAATCTGCAAAACAGCTATCTCTCCCGCTCTCATGGCCCCTCTGACGGTGTAACCCGCTGTAATAGTCTAGTCGGAATGTACATGAATTCGGATGAATTCTATTCAATGAGGCCGACATGTTGCTAATTTTTTAATCGAAACTTTGGACCTTACAAATGTACCCTTAAAATATCTGCCAATTTTATGGTGTTTTGCGGCCGCCAAAAATGATTGAAAAAATGCGCCATCATATCATAAAAATAAGCCCCATATAAAAATCACGTAGAATTGATAGTTTAAGAGCAAATCAGAGTTTAACAACGATTTTTTTGGTTTACTGTGTGTGCTTCAGTTACTACTTTCAGTTCTAAGCGCGTGCATACATTATTTAATAAATAAAAAAATGATTGTGAATGTATACGTATTCTTGAGGAATCGGCTTCGATTCGGCCAATGAGAGTTTCCAAGGTCGTCATGGAAAAAAGTTTTTCTGTTACGTTTCAATATTTCTGTTATATTTCGATACGCTCAAAAATTTTATTTGTTCTATAAATTATGAGATACAAATTCTATAGACAGAGTTTACAAGATTTTTTATATCTGTGCTTTGTGTTATATATAAGTTATAAATGTGTTATAATGATTTGTGTGAATTGTGTCTTAGTTTTTTTCACTAATTTAAATCATAGTGATATTGCATGAGCAATTTTTTTGTAGTATGTTAATTTACTCTTTTTGTTGCGTGACAAGAGTGGTGTGTGAGAGTGTGATGTTATCTATTATAGATTTTTTGGTTAGGAAATATGTCAATGACGAACCTGCATATTGTCGATATTTCCAGTTTTTTTTGTTTGTGCTTGGAAGACGATTAGCATGGATAGTATTCATGTTGGTCCAATACTATCTCATGAAGTTGAATCGGAGGATTGAATTGATTCGGACCCTTTGCTTCAATCGACTGAGAGAATTTATCGTTTTTTGGCGATTTCTATTATCTGTAATGATTTAGTATTGTAAGAAAATCTTTAGTTTGATCTGTGAATTTTTTTTTAATTTACTGAAATGTCGTGTGAATGTGATATTTACCAATTAAAATTTTAGATTTTTAAAAATAAAACTAACTATATCTTCGCAAGCACAAAGAAGAAAGCTCGAAATTTTCTTTGTTCTTCATGTCAAGTAGTGATGTCTCAGAGAGTTCGAGAGACTGAGTGATGAACTTCATTTTTCTGGAGAGAGGGAGAATGATCCTTTTGGCAATGCCGTGTCAAGGGTTTTAAAATACCTGTGTCATATTAGGAATTTTTAAAATTCATATGTCGTGTCAGGAGTTATGAAGTTAATGTGTTGTGTCAACGAGTTTTAAAATTGATGTGTATAGTTATAGTTGTAAAATATTATTACGATTATATTATTGAGTTATATATAGAGCTTAGTTTATTTATGTCTGTTCTAAAATTTGTGGCATTAGGATGCGCTCGTGTTTTTGTTCTATTGCGTGCTTTGCTAGGGTTGTGTATTGTGGTGGTGTGTTTTAGGCCATTTCTGTGTTCATTGATTTTGTTTTTTAGGTATCTTTTTGTTTGGCCTATATATTATGTAGAATTGCAATCATTACAATCAATTTTATAAACTATGTCAGATTTTTTGGTGTTATCTATTTTTTCTTTAGTGGAGCCTGTAATCGATAAAATGGTGTGTTTATTGTTTGTGACTAGTGTTATATTATATTGTTGAAAAATACAAATTAGTTGGTGGTGGATGTTTTTTGTGTATGGTTGATTTATTAGTGTAGAGGAATCAAAATTTTTATTTTTGTTATTTTGATTGTTGATTGTAGAAAGTCTTCGTTTCATTATTTTTTCCGTGAAAGAGATCGGATAACAATTCTTTGTCATCGTGTTCATAATAAGTTGAAGATTTTTTTTTGTGAAAAGATAGATGAGATAGTTTTATTGCTCTGTCAAGTAACACGTAAATTATGGCTTTTTTTGTCTGCCAATCTGCCAGACCAAGTAGCTTTTCTGTACCAATTTGTGATGATTGAATTTTGATTGCGGATTAGAAGTATATCGCGAAACGGAATTTTATTATTTTCTTCTAATTCTGATGTAAATTGTAATTTTAAATTTTATGAGTTGAAGATATTGATAGTGGATTCAATTTTGTCTGTTGGCAGAGAATAATGTCATCGACATATCTTTTGCATAATGGCAATGAGAAATTTGATTTTTCTAAACAATTTTTTTAAACAATTTTTCCATGTAAAATAAGTTGAGAACATGATATATACTTTATGGCTTTAATTATTTCGTTTAGTGTAAATGTTTCAGAAAATAGATTTGATCTTTTTTGAAGACTCCTAATAATTAGTTGTAGTGGAATTTTGGTGTAAAGAGATACGACATCGAAAGAGACAAGTTTATAGTTTTGTGGAATTGAGATATTTGAAACTGATTGTTTTAAGTAGAAGCTATCTTTGACGTGTGAGTTTGTTGTATTTATTAGTTTAGATAGTTTTAATTGGATAAATTCAGCTAATTGATGTGTTGGGCTATTGATTGATGATACTATTGGACGAAGTGAAAAGATGTTTTGTGAATTTTTGCAAGGCAATAGAGATGAGCTAAGTTGCAATTTTCTGTTTTTAGGTATTTGAATTTTGTTTCGTCAATGATTTTAAAGATTTTCCATCTGGAGAGAATATTATTTATGCCTTTTTGTAGGATATTGATAGGATTTTTATTTGTTAGTTTGTAAGTTGAGGAATCTGCGAGTAAATTGTATGTTTTGTAATGTAATCTGACTTGTTTAAAATGACTGTTGAATTTCCTTTATCGGCTCGTGTAATTAAAAGTTGTTGATTGTTTTTTTAAGAATGAAGAAGTGTATTTCATAATTTTAATGGTGCTAGCGAATGATGTTGGTATATTCATTTTGTCCATGATTTTAGTGAATTCTTTTCTAAACTCATTTTGTCTAGGTTTGTCGAGTAGAAATTCTAATCTGGATTCAAGCTCTGAGATAGAATTGAGGATGCATGTTTTTATGTTTGAAGGTTTCAAATAAGGAAAACAAAATTTTTGACCAAGAATGTAGAAATGTGTGATGGAATATCAGTATTGGAGAGATTTATAAGCCATTATTTTGTGTTGTTTTGTGTAATTGTTGAATTAATATTATTCGGAGGATTGGTATAAGAATTATTTATTGTGTCATGTGGCTTGTTAGTGAAATTTGAGTTTAGGAAGCTGTAGTTTTGTGTTGGTTTATTTATGTTTTTATAATTCTGATAATGTGTATTGTTTTGGTTGAGATGTATTTGTGAGGCCATTGTTTTTTAAAATTCGTCATGATTGAAAATGTGTTGATGTATATTCGAGGTTCGTTGAAATCTAAGATTTTGGAGTTTTTTCGGTGTTTTTCATACATGAGTATTGATAATCTATTTAATTTTGTCTTCAAATGAGAGAAATTTATATTTTATAGTGTTTTGAATTTTGTTGATTATTTAGGTGTTTTTTCTATTTTTTGGTTTAGTATTTTATTTAGAAAATTGAGATCGTCAATTCAAATATTTAGTAATGATTTGTGAATTTTGTCTGTTACTTTATTCAGTTTTAATTTTACTTCGTTTCCTGAGATTTGTATATTAAAGTTTTCGTGAATGTATATTGTGGAGCGATTTAACTAATCAGAGTGAATGGAGGGTGAAGTTCCGAAAACCAACCTCCTCCGATCGAGCTGAAATTTTGCACATACCTTCTTTTTATTATTGTGAGACGACACCTAAAAGGATTTTTCCCGACTCGCAATAGATTTCGAGATTTTGAGGTTTAAAGTTATTTATTTTTCCGCACGCTGACTATATCTATATCTGATGCAGGGTTGGGCATATTCGGATTTTGTTTTATTCATGAATAATAAAGAAACTTATTCCAAATTCGTTCCGAAAATGAATAATGAATCCTACTGGATTCAGTATTCATTTCAAAATTAATAATGAATCCTTCTGGATTCAGTATTGATATTAAAATGAATAATGATTCCAACTGAATTCAGTATTCATTTCAACATAAATAATAAATCTAACTCGATTCAGTATTTATTCCGTATTCGGATATTATCAAATTGAATAATCTGGAAAAATGGGCAATGGAAATGGGACAAATATAATGTCCCATTTCTACCCCCATTTCTAGATTACTAGATTCTAGTTACTAGATACTAAGAGTGCGATTTCTCTTGGGTAAATGTAATGTAATCGGACGATAATGTTTCAATAGAATAAACATGTTTTCTGTCAATTTTTCCAGATTATTCAATTTGATGATATCCAAATACGGAATGAACACTGAATCGAAGTGGATTCATTACTTATGTTAAAATGAATACTGAATTCAGTTGGATTCATTATTCATTTTGGAATGAATACTCAATCCAACCGGATTAATTATTCATTTTGAAATGAATACTGAATCCAGCAGGATTCATTATTCATTTTCGGAACGAATACTGAATCGAGGTGGATTCATTATCGAAAAAAAATGGATATCCATCTGACATGTATTCGGTATTATTTCCCTACTCGGATACTAAAACTATTCAAGTATGCCCATCTCTGATCTGGTAGGTATCAGTTCTCGCTATACCTATATATACGTTATCGCGCTTTCCATTTTGTGCGGATCTCCGCCCAAAAAATGAAATAAAATAAACCAAAAGATAAATAAATAAATCTCCGCTTGGATTTGTTTGTTTGGGTTTCAAAATATACAAAAATAATCAACTAAAAAAACGGAACTAAAAAACCAAAAAAGACAAAATAAATAAACCAAAAAAGCGCCATTTGTTTGTTTCGGTTCGTTAGGATTTGTTTCAGCATCTCACGATTCCACTCACTCATCCGAGGTGCTTTGCGTCCACCCCAGTATTCTATGCACCCTACGATTCCACACACCCGAGTTTGTTTGGGTTTTTAGTTTTAAGGCTTTCACGGCTCTTTATGTAATGAAAAGAGTATGTGGCTTCCGGATGGAGGCCGTGTTGAGGATCAGCGTTGTGCCGACGTTTCGCAAACGTTACAGTCTGCATCATCAGGGCTGAGAGCTCCGATACTGAAGCTCTCGTGTCTCAGGTATTCCTTATATAGTTGCAGTCATCGTTCCGGATCGCTGCACCAGCCAATCAGATGTTTTAATTGATCAGCTGGTCAATTAAAAAACCGGGAGGACGGTGTGCCAAATAGGATTGACGTGATATCCTCCATCTCTGTTTAGATTGTCCGGATGTTTTCGGATTTCCAAGCCTTCTCGGTGTTTCCTGGAAAAATAGCTGTTTGATGGGGCCAAACTTTGGGCTTTGTCGAACTGGATGGCTGGATGGCTGGATTTGTTTGTGTTTGTTCGTTGGGTATGTTTGGCTTTGTTTCTTTGGGTCTGTTTATTGGATTAGCCTCCCCCATTAAATCCCCCATTAAATCCACACAAAGCGGAGAGCGCGATTATGTATATTTAGGTATAGCCAGAACTGACATCTATGAGATAGAGGTATAGTCGGAATATAGCGCGAGAAAATAAATAACTTTAAAATTCAATGTTTTCAAAATTATTGCGAGTCGGGAGAAATCCTTTGAGGGATCGTCTTAGAATTATAAAAAGAAGGTCTGTGCAAAATTTCAGCTCGATCGGAGGGGGTTGGCTTTCGTAACCTCATTCCGATTGTGATTCCTGGATCTGAAGCTATTCAATGAACGTATAATATGCGTATATTCGACATCAAAGATTCACCGCGTTTTTTTAATTGATATTGATTTGTATACTAAACGTATAAAATATGTGGATGCAGCAATGGTGACACTTGGATTAAAACACATATGGTATGTGTGTCTGGTGTACGTATATCTGCAATATCTGCAATGATATGATCAAATCTTCGTGAAATTCCGTACATTTCATATATGTATAATATTTGTCTGTTATCAAACTGACCCATTGTATGGGTATTGGACGCAAGTATAATATACGTAAATTCAACTGCATGGTTTTTCACCAATTTTCGATCGATATACGTTCATCTAATATACGCATTTAAAAAACGGTATATGTTTACAGGTGACAACGCGGACCAAACATCATCATAATCATCATCATTATTGCAATATTGATAATAGAAGGACCTATATCAATAACTGCATCCACGCTTTCACTACGTGTATAATACAAACGTATGTCGGTCGAATACTGGTAATTATCAATAAGATTGAATGTACGTATATTATACTTGCTCAAAATCCCTATAGCTCGTGTGATTAAGGGGTGAGAGGCAGTCAGATGCGTGAAAAAACTAGCCTTTTGAATAATTTTTTTGTATAGTAATTAAGTTTGTTTGGGTTTGTTTGGGTTACACAGATTTTTTATGTCACTTTGACTTGTACAAATTTTCAAAGAAAAATATTGATTATTTATATAAATATTGCCATCTTTGCATGTAGTGCTTTGCGGTGACCATCATAAAATTGTACTGGATCTGAAATTAGAAAACCAAAAAGAATCATTAGTTTAATAATAAATCTAGTCCTGATTCCAAGCTTTTTTCTAATTAACAAAGTGGCGGCTTTTTAATCAATTTGATGATAGACGAATATTATACGTATATTAGATGTATAGAATTTCACAAAGCTTTGGTCACGTCATTATATTGTAGGTATACATATATGAAACATACATCCCATATCCGTAATAATCGAAGGTTCACCATCTCTATATCGACGTATTTTATACGTATAGTACACAAACTGCCATACATACATAGTGTGCATAATTTGATGCCAAATGCTTATTGTATAATGTGTGTAAATTATACGCTTAAAATACGTCATAGTATAATGGTAACGATTTCATCTTCACAGATATGAGATGCACTTTTGATAGATATGTTTTCGATGTGGATGTGTAGAATGTATATGTGCATTTGAGAAATGTAGTAAAGCGATCTTTCTATTAATAAAATTTATCTCAGATACTTTTAAACCGTCATCTTGGATCTGCGTTTAATGTGGATCGATAAATTCTTACACCTAAGAAATATTTTATAACGCTATTATATATATATATATATATATATATATATATATATATATATATATATATATATCGTATATGTCGATGTACAGTGGGTTTCATAATATATGACCCACCCGGAACTGGCGGGTTCAGGGGGGTACCCCGAATAAAGCTGCCAAGGCGTTTTGTTTTCCGTCAAATAGTTTTCGAATGAGAGCGATTAGAATTTCGGCGTTCGACTAATTGATGTAGGGCTGAAGCCTGCCCTTAGCGACGACGCCACTCGAGCGCCGAGTCTGAGTGCAAGACGCGTAGCAGGTAGCGCGTAAGGTAGCTAGGCATCTGTCTCGCTTGCCCGGTCAGTTCGACGTTTCTTGTATCGCCTGCTACTATGTTCTGTCATCTTGGGTAAGCAAGTTCTGAGCGTGCGTTTGACAGGTAACGCGCGCTTTGAACTTGCAAGGCTTGAGGAACGCACCGTTTGACAGATGACGACGCGGATGATTTGATGTTTTGCGTATCATTCGCTTAGGCTGCCTGTTAACCAAGCGGGTTCGAGACCCGTGACCAGAGTTGCCAGATTGGGCTATAAACCGCAATTTGGGCTATCTTGGGAGGCCATTTCGCGGCCCAAATTTTTTAAACGCGCTAAAGCGCCATTTGGGCTATATGCGAAAATAAAATGGCTTTCTTTGGACTCTTAGACCATGTAACTACAAGACGCGCCTTGCATACTTCGCTCCAAACAAAACCATCCGTACATTTTTACAGGAAGTGAGGAAATACACACATACACACAATTTACTACGGTCACAAATTATCATCACGTATTTACTCACGCACATAAGAAACATATCATCACATAACATAATACAGCACGCTAACAAAACGATTATACAAAAATCGTATTCTTTTTTACACACTATACGTATGTGTGCGACAAAATAGAATAGAGGAGCACCCAAGTCGATAACGCAATCGTTAACAACTATTTTATGGAGGTAACTTTCATTATGGGTTTTAGAGTAATATATTTTATACCTATAAATAATAGAACGTAGTGAATTCATATTTATTCAAATCTTAAATAAAAATATACAATTATGCAGCCATCGAGTCATTGTTATGTGATTCACATGGTGTGATTTAAAGTTTGTATGAAATTGCGTCATGGACACAAAAAGCCTATTATTGTCCCACTTGAATCCATGGTCACAGATAACACGAATTTTAAATTGATGTTTATGAATTGGAGGAAAAGTAAACTTCAAATGTACAAAAGAAAAACTGTTTATTAATTACGTATCATAAAATAAAACTACATAACGAACGACCAACATAAAAAAGCATTTTCCTTCAGCCCGATATACTCATATAGCCCCCCGGGTCCTCTTCTCAGCCGACCAGGGAAGCTGAGTTCAACTTGAATCCAGATGATCCGAACTCCGGCCCTGTCCCTGCCCAAGAGAATGTGCCAAAGAATATTGATGTACCAGAGTTTCAAATTTCGAATGCAGAGAACCTGCTAAACGAATTTTTACGTTTCTCTGATGGACATAGTTGATTTAGATTTCTTGAGAACGTAAAGATATTCACTTTAATATTCTTATTCATATATCATATATGAGACTGTGATTGAAGCTGGGTAATTTTTTAATTAGTGTAATCTCAAGGAATAAGTATTTGTTTATTTATGTGATTGTTTTAGCCTGCTACAAAATACAGATATTTGATTATGTTTGATTTTAAAATAATTAAAGAAATAATTCAATTTCTAACTTATATCGGTGCTTTTCCTTCATGACCTACCAAAACCACGAATTTGGGCTATATGCGAGCTTTTACCGCGCTATTTGGGCTTCGTAAAGTCCCGCGGTTTTTGGGCTACACAAGCGGCGTCTGACGGCGGTTTCGCTCACAACACGTCTGGCAACCACGGTCTTACATACAGGTCTGGAAACTCCGTTAGTTCAGATGGTTCCTTTGCTGAAGTTCGCCGCGAGAGGCGCTGTAATCGAGGAGTCAGTGTGCGAGAGAGACAACAATACTCACTCTCACTCACCAATGCTTGCAAGCAGTACTTATCGGAGTTACTACTTGCAAATATTTTTACATATACGTGTTCATCATCTGTTGTTTCTCCTAACACTATATATGGAGATAGCATTTTATATTACAGCGCAAATATAATTTCGCGTTTATCAATCATATAATAACGATTATTTATCCCTTAGAATTCAAATACCCAGTAAACCAGCCATGTAACGGCAATATAACGTGGAAGTTAGAATTAATATCACAATGTTACACTTGTGTAGTATAACTGTTATGTGATATGGAAATAACACTTCAATGTTTCACTCGATACCTGTATGTCATATACATATAACGTACCATGGTAACATCATGGTTACATTACCAAAATGTATAACAGTCTCATAGCATGTGTGTAACAATGTGAGTATAACATTGGTAATATTCAGGTTATGTGAACGTTGTGAATGGGTATAATATTGCAATTACATAACCAACACATTATAACTGTTACATATTAGGTTGATAACAATGTGAATGTAACATTGGTAATATTCAGGTAATGTATATGTTATGAACTGTTGCAATATTGCAGTTGCATAACCAGTACTTGCAACAGTCAAATAACATTGTTACAACCATGTGAGTATAACAATGGTAATACGCACATAATGTGAATGTTCTAAAACGGCTAAATGTTGCAGTTACATAGCTAACATATCGTAACCGTTACATATTATACCTGTAACGATGTGAATATAACATTAACAATATTCAGGTTATGTAAATGTTATGAAATGTTGCAATATTGCAGTTGTATAACCAGTACTTGCAACAGTCACATAACATTGTTACAACCATGTGAGTATAACCATGGTAATACGTACATAATGTGAATGTTCTAAAACAATATAATATTGCAGTTACATAACTAGCATATTGTAACTGTTACATATTATGCTTATAACGATGTGAATATAAAATTGGTAATATTCAGGTAATGTCTATGTTATAAAATGTTGCAATATTGAAGTTGTATAACCAGTACTTGCAACAGCCACCTAACATTGTTGCAACCATGTGAGTATAACAATGGTAATACGTACATAATGTGAATGTTCTAGAGTGGTAAAATGTTGTAGTTACATAGCCAACATATTGTAACCGTTACATATTAAACCTGTAACGATGTAATTTTAACATTAATAATATTCAAGTTATGTAAATGATATGAAACGTTGCCGATTTTGTATGATTAAGGGCGGGTTTTTCCAACTTCTCGGTAAGCCTCTACTTGCCAGTTATCTTATGCTTGATAATGTATGTTAACATTAATATTAACTTAGACCGAAAAATTTTACGATGTTTTTTTTAGCTCCATTATTGTATATAGCTATAAAACTTATTCTTTTGCAACATTGTTTCAACCTTCTAAAATACGAAAAAATATATTTTATTTTGATTCATTGAATATTTTTTTAGAAGGCGCCAAAGTTGCGTCTTTGAAAATAATACCTGGTCCCATGGCCGACAGTTAATCTCAGGATTGGCAAGTCTGAGACAAAAAAAACAAAAAGCATTTGAAAGAGAAAGGTTTCGTACACAACAATTTACCACAGTTAATACAAAATCGATGAAAACAAAAAAAAATGGCGGATATTTGAACCAAATTTGTGGAACGATGCGGTGTTGCCATATGTCTTCTTATTATACGGGACAAATATTTTTTACGGAAAATTATTTCGTCTAAATTTCAATGCGAACCCTGCAGTGTTAAAAGTTGCAACTTTAAAACCCATTATCTCTCAAATCTAAATAGTCGACTGTTCTGAAATTTCACTCAAACATGCATAATGATATGAACAATGTCTTGTTAAAACTTGAACAAAATCTATAGAAACCAAGATTGCGCGCTCGTACTACCTTAAAGACAAAAGAAAGTTGAGTCCGGCTACGTTGAACGTAATGTTATATTTTTTATTTAACTTTATATTTTTGGTCACATTTTTAGTAATTAGTAGATTAGTTCGATTAGTGCGATTATATCGTATAGTATCTAGTCGATCGGCAAAGTAAAAAACGATGAAGTTCATCAAACGACGAAGTTCATCTTATTATAAAATAAAGAATTTTACTTTTCCGTATATATATTATGTTGACTATTAATAATTTTTTATCCCTTAAGAGACGCAATGGAAATATTAATAATTACATTATGGCTTAATTATACTTTGAAATTTAGCAATATATTTCATAAAAAAAAACTTCAAAGGTATTCATGAAGCAATAAAATGTATAAGATCGAATATAATCAATAACTAATCATATTTTTACAGTAATTACGAATATAACTTGGTGGAAAATTATAATTGAACCATAGTGTCAAATTATTTGTATGATCAACATACATAACATAACATAACAATTGAGAACACTGTAAGGTTCCATTTATACCAGATGTATTATAATTCGTGTTACCATAATATTAGTTATCTCAGCTCTCACATAACCCTTCGTGTTAATACAACATTAAATTTACTTCAACCGTTACGTAAACATAAATGTGAATGTAACAAAACATTTACATAAACTGTTACCTAACCATTGATGTACTTGTAATATAACATTCATATCAACCATTAAATAACTGTTCAAGTTAATGTAATATTGCATATGTCAGCTGATAGGTAACAGCTAGGTTCATTGTTATATTACATTTTGAAATTGCGGTTACGTAACTGTTGTGCTACTTAATATATTACAGTTACATTACACGATAAACCAGTAACGTAACTGAAGTTATAACGGTTACATAAGATGGTACATAACCAGTAATACTTATGAGTAGGAAATAAGAACTTACACGTAAGTTGCATGTAATATTCGAGTAATATAACTTGTTACTTTCGTTAACGTTACCGTTATATTTCCGTTACATAGCAGTTGCATTGTACAACAAACAAGTAACATAACAAAAATGTAACGGTTACATCAAATATTACTTAACGAGTAATACTCATGAGTGGGAAATAGCAACTTACATGTAAGTTGCATGTACTATCCGGTTAACATTACTTGTTATTTTCAGTTACTTTGCCGTTACATTGCCGGTACAGAACTGTGTTTACTAGGTAATATTCGAGTAATATAACTTATTACTGTTGGTAATGTTACCGTTACATTTCCGTTACATTACAGTTGCATTGTACAACAAACAAGTAACATAACAAAAATGTAACGGTTACATAAAATATTACATAACGAGTAATACTCATGAGTGGGAAATAGCAACTTACATGTAAGTTGCATGTACTATCCGGTTAACATTACTTGTTATTTTCAGTTACTTTGCCGTTACATTGTCGGTACAGAACTGTGTTTACTGGGTAATGGCGTCTTATAATGGCAATAAGGAAGATTTTTAGTCATTATCGTTCTGCAGGCAGGGGGGGGTGGAATGTACAAAATAACGAGAAAACCAAACCTTTATTTACTTTTTGTTGATCGCTCCTTCATTGGTTTGTCAATTTAGACATCTTTTTTTACGACAATTCTTTTTTATTTCATATTTTCTTGAAAGGCGTTTTGCCTCATGCGCAACCTAATGTAATAAATTATCGCATATACGAGGGTGAGGTGAAAAGTTTCTGGCCTGACCAAGAAAAACGATGTTTTGAAAAAAATTTTGCTTTATTTTTCAATATAATCTCCATCAACACTGATACATTTCTCATAACGGTGTTCTAATTTAGTTATACAAGTTTTAAACGTAGATTCGTCAAGCTCCTCAAAATACTGATTTACAGCTCCGATAACTTCTTCGTTGCTCTTAAATCCTTTTCAGGAGTGTAGTGGTGGACCCATGTCTCATCAACAGTTATGAATCGACGCAAAAATTCGTTTGGATTACGCCTATACAGCGCCAAATTGTCGGTAGAAATGGTTTTTCGAAGCAGTTTTTGGTCGAGTGTTAGCAAACGCGGCACCCACCTTGCACACATCTTTTCCATGTTCAAATGGTTGTGCAAAATATTTCGCACACGTTCAGCTGACATCCTAGAGGTCTCACCTATCTCATGCACTTTCAACCTGCGGTCTTCCAACACTATTTTATGGATTTTTTCAATCATCTCTGAAGTTGTGACTTCAACGGGCCGTCCTGAGCGAGGCTCGTCAGAGGTGCTCACACGACCCATTTTAAATTCAGAAACCCACTTTTTTCCAATAACAGCACGTTTTTCCAATTTTTCCATTTTTACGAAAACAACGGAAGCGTCTCCCGCAATGTGCTATCAAACGCAAACTAACGTAGCGATTGGGCTGAAACTGTGCATACAAGCTCGGTAGGAATGGCACTGTAGGACGCCGCTCCAAAACTAGACCTAGTGGCACCATCTCTTGATCAGGCCGGAAACTTTTCACCCCACCCTCGTTATAAGATATCCGAACCATGTTTTTCACATGGAAAGGAAAACTTTATCCCGTTAATACATCGTCGAGTGTTAAATCAAACACGTTAACCTTTGTGTTTTTAAAACACTTTTAGGCTTCTGTAAGCCTTATCGCACTCCGGTACTACGCAGGACTTCGGTTACTCGACGACCAAATTCAGGTAATGTGTTCGCTGTCAAAACTGACTCCTCGATACTAGCGACACTACGATTTCTGTTTCAATAGTGGAACCACCCCCACCGCCCGAATTTCATCGAGTTTCCAGACCTGTATGTAAGACCGCGCTGGCAACTCTGCCCGTGACCACGGTCTTACATATAGGCAGGAAGACTAGAGGTAAGGAATACGAACGCCGTGTCGTCTAAACGTCCGCAAAAGTGAGGACGAGAAGGGCGGCACTGCTGTCCTACCGCACCGAAGTAAAGTCAGCAACAAACCAGTGCCGTACGATACGCTCCCTCATATGGAGCGATAATTTGATCAAATTAATTGTAAAGGCAGTGCCGTACGATATGCAAAAAGCACCCTTTGCCACTTCATATGGAGCGACCATTTTATCAAATTAGTTGTTCAACCAGTTGGTGAAGGCAATTTCTATATAGATAGACAGAATTCTTATATATAGATTGTTTTGGAGAATACCGAAATACAGAAATTAAGTCAGTTCTTTTGTTGCGGAAGCAGTAACAAACAAAATTTATTTATAGACACAAGAAAATTCATAAGAAATTTAAATCCAGATAAAAGTTTGTCAAATGATCACATCTCATATTTACACATTATGATATGCTGTACAGATAAAGAATAATAACGAAATACAGATATTAAGTCAATGTTTTCTTTTTCGTTGCGGAAGCAGTAAAAACATAGACACAAGAAAATTCATAAGAATTTTGAATTCAAACAAAAGATTTACAAATTATCACACATCATATTTGCACATTATACACGCTGTACAGATAAATCGATCTTACAGTTTTTATTTTTTCCTATTGTCCTTCGTTTTTATTTTCCTTGTGTTATTATTTTCGTTGACCGATCGCGCTAGAAAATGTCCTCTCATGACGAGACAATAGTTTATCACTCTCTTCGTGAGCTCTTCATTGTGTGCTTGGCATCCCACGTACTCTAAATTTTTCATGTCCGAAACTTTGTCGAGAACTTGATGGAGAGTGTTGATTTTAACGGCAGTTCTCGATCGATCGCTGCACTCCAAGTTTGTCTCGCGATCGGGCACTGAAAGCAACAATTCAAACAATATTACAAGCTTTTATTTAATTTGACTTTCTATGAAAATGGCAAATTGATATTTCACCCACTCACCTACAAACTTCCCATTTTCCCGCCTCGAAAATAAACAATTTGTTTATTTTCGAGACATGAGACTAAACGTGCAATATACGAGAAAAAATCCATATATTGCACGTTTTGTCTCATCGACGGGACACTTGTTCCATATCTCGCGTTTGTGATAATTTTTATTTCACTCGGTACGATAATGGTACGATAAAACGAAACCATTCTTTTTATGAATGTAAGTACTATTTTTCTTACCTACGATTGATTGTTTTCGCCGCAGATTACTAAATATATTTTATCCCGAGACAATTTTTTTTTACATCTAACACAATTCGCAAAATTGGTTAGCCCGAACACGCTTTATGCCAACACGGACGACGAGCGGGGATCATCGATGACACATGACGTCAGTTGTGTTCTTGTCGCTTGTTCACTTCGGTGCGGTCATGCACTAGCGACGCACGCCGTGAAAACACTAACTACTAAAATCCACAGTTTCACGGACGCTTTTGGATCGGGCTCGCCACAGGCGTTCGTACTCCTTACCTCTAGTCTTCCTGCATATAGGTTTGGAAACTCCGGCATTTTTGCATGGTGAAAAGCATGGAGACTAGAGGTAAAGAAGCCCGAACGCAGTGTTGGAGAAATGGTCTGAAAAGGCGATGACGGCAACGACTTACACCACCTACCGCGTATCAGTCATTTGTCGACTTGGAGCCGATCGATACTGCAAATGTTTTATTTTTATTCGGTGACATGAACGATTAAATAACCATAAGTTAGGTTGCGTTATGGTTATGGTATAAGTTAGGTTGCCCTAATGCAACCTCACCAAATCCTAATCACTTATTCGATTTCAAAGAGAAATATTTTTTTAAGTCACGACAAACAAAAATAAAACAATATAGAATTTACATTAAACCTCAAACCAACCAACAATCCAAACCGAATCTAAACTCCATCCGGGGGGAACTGCTTAAATATTTAAAAAACTACTTATTCTAGTGATGCAAGTGATAGCTCAATGGTTAGCACCCTGGAGTAACGTGCGCCAGAGCCCGAGATCGCACCCTCGGCGGGAAAGTTTTTTTTCGCAATAAATATTGCTCATAAACTAAGTGTCGAAATGAAAAAATCAGTTATATTTTTTCTGCTAAAAGTAAGCCATAAAAAAACTGAACGGAAATTATGGACTGCTAGTTATAGACGAAAACTCTCGCAAAACAAAAATACTGACGATGAATGAATAATAAACGTTAATTTCGGGACCACCGACATTTTATTTGTTTCTTACACGCCCATCAAATGTTCACAATGCTCAAAAAACAGATACGAAGGTGGCAGAGATGTTGTGGGATTAAAAAATGTATACATCTTCCCGATTAGATTGTACATTTACGATGGTTGGTTGTATAATTAATCATTTGTAGTTCGTTGATTTGTTTTTCACGAAAATAAACATAACTTGTATTTCATGAAATTATATATTTTTAAAAATATTTCGCGTTGGTGTGGAACAGCCCATACATTGACGTAGCACAGGACAGGCTGGAGGCTCGTTAGCGGTTCGTTCAACTTTTTATAGCCATCTGACTTTTGCTGAATACAAGAAATTCTCAACCGCGTAGATCAAATGCATTTTGATAATGAATTCTTTTTTGTTTTCAATTAATTAATCTACAATATCTGCGTGCGTACATGAAGGGTATCAAAATTCAGAAATTAAACATTGCAAAAAGTGTTTCGCCGATTTCGCGTCTCGGAAATTCACCCCGAATCCCGCATTTCACGGATGACATTCTATCGTGGGACACCCTGTATATCATAAAATATTACTATTCTTACCCCGTTATTTACTGCGATGGGCAATGCATCTGCAACCAACGACTTATTCTTGCGGGGAATAATAACGATTTCTCCATCAGGCAATTGTGTACGATCTTCTTTGACCACATCGGAGTCAGAGAAGTGAAGCTCACACACTAAATCACTCGGAGCAAGCTGGAGTTGGATGGCCTCGCTTCATCGCTGCAGCATACTATTCTGTAATTTAATATAATATTTGATTTCAAACCACAAAAAAATGTCAGTAACATGCACTGATATTATAACTACAGTGAACTTCCGCTAACTCTCGCACTGTCAGGATCCTGTTCTGCGCGGTGCGACAGTAACCAGAGGACTCTTCTCCGCCACTAAACAGCAAAAGCATGAGCGAGACTTTCCCCTCAAGCGGGAGGGTCAGCGACAGTTATTCATTAAACAGTTAGCGGGAGTTTGCTGTATTGATCGCATAATCGACAACAAAGCATTGGCGGCACTGCTATGCGATTTTAAGCTCGACAGGGGAACCGCGTTGACTGGATACTGAGCAGCGCTGCTAAGGGCTTTACTATCGAAAGTAAGAAAAAAAAATGTAGAGCAAAAGACTTACTCCGGGTACTTGAAAAACTGATAGCTGCCGTAATCCAGCACGCGTCCGTTCCGCCCTGACGGCACGTCGCCCAGTTCGGCATCCCGGACACGCGCACGGTTTACCCATCTCGACCGCGATGAAGCAATCTGCAAAAATAAAGAAATTCATTATTGTAAATATTAGATGTCTTGTGGGGTAATATTTTGTTATTGTAATATGCAGGTTGAATAAATTGAACTGGCATCTAATTTCCACGCTGCAAGCAAGTATAATGATTGAAATTGAAAATATGTATTGTTTATTATTTTTGTTCATATTTCAACTCGAAATATGCACATTAATCCCTCACTGCAATAGAAATTACGCCGGCTTCGAGCGTGAAAAAAAAAACGTCACATATGGCGCCATAACCTCAATTTATTTAACCGGTAAATTATAATAACAAAATATTACCCTAAATGTCATTAAATATTTAAAAAATGCCTTCTCTTTACCAGTACGTTATCTTTTACGAGGTAACGAGTCACACTATTTAGCAGGAGCACTTTTTTCATTTTATACACACTTTATACAGACGCGATAGAAATTCAACGCGAATAATGACGTATAACACGGAAATAAAACTCAGAGCTCACTTCGTTGTATGACCAACGCAAAACTTCACAGCGGTATCTTTGGAACAAGAGCGCTACCGTGGCTGAATTTCAAAGTAGGAAATATCATCACGTTTACATGTCACTTTTTCACCCATTCCGCCATATGCGTTCGGGCTCCTTTACTCTAGTCTCCATGGTGGAAAGTGTTATCCTTAGTGAGGCAAAAACGAAGTTCCTCATTTATCCACTGGAGGCGCTGTCAAGTAGAAGTCGTCTTGCAGATATAGATATACAGTAAAACCTCACACAGCTTACATAATTCGGAGACAATGTAAGATACAGGAAGACTAGAGGCACGGTCTTACATACAGGTCTGACAACGACGGTAGTGGGGGTAGGCACCTTTAGATGTTTTGCTTTTTATTCCGATTTCTGCCGCTTGGTGCGTGACGACAAGGGGAAGTAGTGGTGCAACGAAGAGAGAAATAGCTCTTGTGTCCTTTTCCCTCCTGACCGCAACGCATGCGCCGTTGGCTGCGTGACGTAAACACCATGCTCCCATTCGCCGGTAAGAGGTAAGGGGGAAACTACTTCCCCTTGCTAGTAGCGACGCGTAGCTGTGCCTAGTGAATCGAAAATTAAAACATATAAGAGTGCCCACCCCCACCACGAAAATTTAGCTTCGTTGCAAGACCTGTATGTAAGACCGTGACTAGAGGTAAGGAGTACGAACGCCTGTGGCGAGCCCGATCCAGCCCCCTGGCACTGTTGGATCTACCGTGTCCCGTTATTGTCGCCACGTAAACTAACCCACCATGCGGCGCTAGTAGTCACTCCCATGACCCCCACTCCAGTCGCGCAGCGTCTGCATAATTTGCATTCGACGCGTCTGGATAATTCATTGTTTAGAATAGAATTTAAACGTATATGTGTATATACTAAGGGATGCAATATTTACACTTGTTGCAATATCATGTGTTATACAAATATTTATTGAACGAAATAAACAGATAACATTATTATTTTTTAAATAATGGATTAGTCACGTTGTACAATGTTTTGCGATTTTTTTCTTGTCGAGATTGCTTTTTTTGTTCTGCGTTGAGACGTGCAGAATATTGCTGCATCCGCATCAATACGTAATATTGTATGTATTTTGGTACATTGAAAAAATACGATTTTTCCTTGTTTGATTGATAACCTGACGTGCACCCAAGAACCACGCTCGCTGGCATTCTCAAATATGAGCACAAAAACCACAAAAATTGTTTTTTATTTTATCGCTACACTATGATTGTTTATTATTTTATCACTTTGTGATAAAATAATTACGATTTTACCACACTACGATTTTTTTATTCGAGAACAATGACAGATCGAGAAAACGAAAAGAAATATTCACTTGGTTCACGCGACGAAAAAGATGACGAAATAATACGGAGAGGTGCTTTGCGGAGTGGGAGTTCATGCGGGTGACTACTAGCGCCGCATGGTGGGTTAGTTACATGGCGACAATACGGGGACACGTTACTGTTAAGAGAATTTATCCCAGTGTCAGCCCCCTGGCCCGATCCAAAAGCGTCCGTGAAACCGTGGATTTTAGTAGTTAATGTTTTCACGGCGTGCGTCGCTAGTGCATGACCGCACCGAAGTGAACAAGCGACAAGAACACAACCGACGTCATGTGTCATCGATGATTCCCGCTCGTCGTCCGTGTTGGCATAAAGCGTGTTCGGGCTAACCAATTTTGCGAATTGTGTTAGATGTAAAAAAAAAATTGTCTCGGGATAAAATATATTTAGTAATCGGCGGCGAAAACAATCAATCGTAGGTAAGAAAAATAGTACTTACATTCATAAAAAGAATGGTTTCGTTTTATCGTACCATTATCGTACCGAGTGAAATAAAAATTATCACAAACGCGAGATATGGAGCAAGTGTCCCGTCGATGAGACAAAACGTGCAATATATGGATTTTTTTCTCGTATATTGCACGTTTAGTCTCATGCCTCGAAAATAAACAAGTTGTTTATTTTCGAGGCGGGAAAATGGGAAGTTAGTAGGTGAGTGGGTGAAATATCAATTTGCCATTTTCATAGAAAGTCAAATTAAATAAAAGCTTGTAATATTGTTTGAATTGTTGCTTTCAGTGCCCGAACGCGAGACAAACTTGGAGTGCAGCGATCGATCGAGAACTGCCGTTAAAATCGACACTCTCCATCAAGTTCTCGACAAAGTTTCGGACATGAAAAATTTAGAGTACGTGGGATGCCAAGCACACAATGAAGAGCTCACGAAGAGAGTGATAAACTATTATCTCGTCATGAGAGGACATTTTCTAGCGCGATCGGTCAACGAAAATAATAACGCAAGGAAAATAAAAACGAAGGACAATAGGAAAAAATAAAAACTGTAAGATCGATTTATCTGTACAGCGTGTCATAATGTGCAAATATGATGTGTGATAATTTGTAAATCTTTTGTTTGAATTCAAAATTCTTATGAATTTTCTTGTGTTTATGTTTTTACTGCTTCCGCAACGAAAAAGAAAACATTGACTTAATATCTGTATTTCGTTATTATTCTTTATCTGTACAGCATATCATAATGTGTAAATATGAGATGTGATCATTTGACAAACTTTTATCTGGATTTAAATTTCTTATGAATTCTTGTGTCTATAAATTTCTTATCTATATACTATTATCTATATAATAACTTTCTTGTGTCTATAAATAAATTTTGTTTGTTACGGTTTCCGCGAGGAAAAACACTGACTTTATTTCTGTTTGTCGTTATTATTCTTTGTCTATACAGCGTGTCACAATGTGTAAATATGGAGATAATCTGTAAATTTTTTGTCTGGATGCAAGTTTCTCATAAATTTCCTTGTGTCTATAAATAAATTTTGTTTGTTACTGCTTCCGCAACAAAAGAACTGACTTAATTTCTGTATTTCGGTATTCTCCAAAGAATCTATATATAAGAATTCTGTCTATCTATATAGAAATTGCCTTCACCAACTGGTTGAACAACTAATTTGATAAAATGGTCGCTCCATATGAAGTGGCAAAGGGTGCTTTTTGCATATCGTACGGCACTGCCTTTACAATTCATTTGATCAAATTATCTGTGAAGATCTTCATGAAATTATCGCTCCATATGAGGGAGCGTATCGTACGGCACTGGTTTGTTGCTGACTTTACTTCGGTGCGGTAGGACAGCAGCGCCGCCCTTCTCGTCCTCACTTTTGCGGACGTTTAGACGACACGGCGTTCGTACTCCTTACCGCTAGTCTTCCTGGTAAGATATGTGAAGAACCAATCGCGAGCCTGCGTTGAGCCAGTCATTTTCTCTCTCTCTCTTTCTCTCTCTCTCTCGTTCGCCTAGGGCGGTGTCAAAAATACGATACTTTATTTTTTATTTCGATGCCCCCAACAATTTTGCATCGATCTTGTGTATATATTAATTGAACGGTGTGTGAACTGCATATATATATATATATATGTATATATGAAGTAAGTACAACCTCTTTACGATCTTTATTGTGTGTTAACGTATTGTATGCATAACCTGCCAGTATTTCTTTTTATCTGGTATCTCCACGTAAACATAACCTTCGACTCAAAATAACCTTACATATTTACCATAACCTCTTCACGTCTTCCCTATTAAAAAGTTTGCATAATTTACAGAGATCTTACATATTTACCATGACTAAGGTAATTAAGTATGGAATACTGCCAATTACCGGGAAACTGAATATACTGGATCGACTTAAGAAAGGCGAAGCTGTTGAAAAATTAGCCGATGAATTTAGAGTTACACACCTACTATAAACGGTATCCGGAAGAACAGGAGAGGAACAATTGGAGAGATACCATGCAAAATTCATCATCGAACAACAAGGCCCATTGAACAAGAAAATAATGAATAATTTGGAGAATCCAGCATTGGACACTGCATTATGGAAATGGTTCCTTTAAAAGCGTTTACTTGGTGAACCAGTATGCGGACCACTACTAAAAGCACAAGCTTTAGTCTTCAATCGCCAATTAAAGGGCCCCAATAACTTTCAGGCGAGTGAGGGCTGGTTGTGGAGGCCCAGGTAGCAATTTCAAAATAGTTGTCTATTAGTTGTCCAAATGGGTACCAAATGTCTGCTTGGAAGTTACCTATAAGTTATCATGTGTCCTACAGTTATCTTTTTAGATGGTTGCCAACTTTAAGATAACTTCCGGACGGACATTTGGCACCCTTTTAGCCGACTTTTGGACAACTTTTTGAAAATTGCTACCTGGGGGTATGCGCTGGATTATAAATTTGTATTAATAATTAGATTTTGCAGCTAAAAAGTAAGCGCTCAAAGGACATAAAAAAGTAAAATTTTAAAAATGTATGTAGTTTTTTCATAACTCACAAGGAACATTCCTCAGGTGAGACCCTTCGATTTTGTTGAAATTTGGATATGTTATAAAGCACCGAAAAGTAAGAGATACATGTTTTTTTATCGGCGAACAAACGATTTTAAAGAGGGAGAAACCACCCTCCCGAAAAAGGCATCTCTAGGGGCAATAAAGCAGTTTCACACACAAGGAGTCAACCAATTTTAATTAAACAAAAACGAAAATTATTCTCATCCGAAGCAATTAAAAATCCACAATAGTGATATTGCAAAACAAAATTAAGCGGTGAACCACCCCAATGTTTGCTTTTTTTTAACTCCACACGGCGAAATATTGCATGGAAATCAACAAAATGGGGTTTATTTTAAAGAGGGGAAAAAATTAAAGTTTACGTGCTTTTGCGCAACCGTAGATCCGCCAGCTTAAGGGGGTAAACCGCCCCCTACATGAATTAAATCGGCCAGGTGGTATTCTTTCTTTTCCAAATATCCGCACTGATATAAAATACTCCTAAAACATGTAATTGAATATTTTCTCATGCTTAAACCTTATCGCCCTTCTCTTAAGGGTAAACTACTCCCGCATAGTTCCATTTCATTTGCGGTTTTAGCAAATTTTTAACCCGCATGCTTTGAAATTGTTATGAAACCCATCGGTAATATGAATTTTATGTTAGAGTATACATGTATATATGTGGATTGAATTTGGGAAGAGGTGTGTAGTGAGCTGGGGTGAAGGGGGGGGCTGCCCCTTAATCATAAGACTCATATATTCGAGTTGGGACTCCCTCGACTCTGATTTCGACGCATTCAGAAATACACATACATTTCTATTATAACTAGTTATATATTTTATCATGATACTTTACAGAAAAAATCTAAACTTGCAAGCGAAACAATTTTACACCGATCAGGTTTCGGTACTCGGAATTATATTGGTATACAATCGGTACGATATTGTATCGTACCGATACAAAACATTTCTAATCAACAATATATTCGCCATCGGTTTCTATGACACTCGACCATCTAGTTGGCAATTCATTTATTCCCTTTGTCCAAAACTGCGGCGGCTGGAACTCAAAGAAATTTGAAATATCCCTTCTAAGATCGTCGACGTTTTTGAAAGTTTTGTTTCTCAAATATGCCTTCAAATGTCTGAACAAATGGTAGTCAGATGGCGCGATGTCGGGAGAGTATGGTGGATGAGGAACGGTATTCCAGTGAAGCTCAGTGATTGTTTTGTGGGTTTCCTTTGCGACATGGGGTCTCGCGTTGTCGTGGAGAAGCTGCACAGTCGCGCGTCTTGGCCGTTTTTTTCTTATAGCTTTTGCCAATTCCTGGAGATTCTCGATGTATCGTGTAGAGGAGATAGTCTTACCTACAGGGAGAAAATTGTGAAACAGCATTCCCTTTGCGTCCCAGAAACAGCACAACAAAACCTTTTGTGAGTGACGATCAGATTTCGGTTGCTGTGGCGGTTTTTCTCCGATAGGAAGCCAGTAGGCTAAATGCGTTCTGTTATCATACAAGACCCAGCTTTCATCTCCCATCACAAGATCTTCTAAAAAATCCTTGCGATGGTGGCGAAGCAGGAGAGACTGGCAGATGGTCACGCGACAGTTCTTATTGTCGTCGATGAGACGGTGCGGTGTTCATTCAGCTAGAACCTTCCTGTATCCCAAGTTATGTAAGTGATTGACTGTTGACGGTTGGGTGCAGCCAAGTTCTCTTGCTAGCTCGTGCGTACTTGCTTCCGGTTTTTCTTTGATGCAGCGGAGTAATGCTTCATCATCGATGGTCGACGGTCGTCCGGAACGTTCCTTATCTTCAAGGCTTGTGTCTCCAGATTTAAAACGATTGAACCAACGCTGGACTGTTTGATGAGAAACTACGTTCTTGCTGAATGCATCCTGTATATTTTTAGCAGTTGTGCTTGCGGTCGTGCCGCGCCGCCACTCGTAAAAAATGATCGCTCGAAGTTGCTCCTGCGAGATCGAAGCCATTTCTGTCCACTAAAACGCGCGCTCGCCCTTTTATACCCTGTCACGCGGAAGAGTAGAAAACATTCTAGAATATTCTCGACATAGCTCGATGTCATATTGCGTCAATATGTAAAAAGACATTTTTAAAATGTTTGCGACAAAACTTTTTTATCAACCTGATATAAATAATTTTATTGTGTTTACTTTTTCTTGCTTGCGATTTCTGCGCTTCAATTTTTTTATGACCTATTGAGTCTTGACGAGTACATATGCGAAATGATAATGTATAGATATCTTACCATATATGTCATGTATATGTCACGCTTTCTGGAAAAACCCGTTTGTCAATCGTATCGAATCATAACACTACACGAGAACAACGTTCTATCTAACTGCGTCTTTCCTCGCTGAATCAATATATACTGACGTATTGTATTGCACTTTACGATTATCATTGTTCGGTGCCTCGCTTTATAAGACAGTAGCCTTTCGTCTTCGTCCAGTCCACGTCGAGACAAGCACCGATCAGTGTTTTACGCGTGTTAATACTATTTTTACCAAAGATGAAAGTAAATCCAATCAACGTTATTAAAATTCTACTCGCTACATTTGAAGCGATGAATATTGCTCAAACTCCAGTTAACAGCGCCGAACTTGAACTGGCTGACAAGTACGAAACCATTTTAATCAGTACTATGCAAAACTATAATGAAGTTGAAATGATCGAAGAGGAAACACTGGATTTTCAAGAACCATTTAGACAGTACGATGCCACTGCCGTTGAAGATACTATATGGGTAAAAGACACCAGTGATAGTGATTCAGAAACCTGTTCCACTGATGATCAGGTGAGCTATGAGTATAAAAAAAAGCAGTCGCATACTGGAGATCTGGCAAGACCAAAAATTATAGCGTAGACACCGTCTGTCAAAAATACAAATCTGTTCAGTCGAAGCGACAATTGTACTGCTGGGCACATCAGTTAAATAAAGGTGGCACTTAGAAAGAAAAGCGGGCGCAAATTTCGGAACATACTTTGAAAAATATGAAAACTGCTATAGATTCTGGTGTTATAGTACATGAAGTTCAGAAGTTCAGAAGTTTATTGTTCAGAAGTGGGTACTTCAAGCTCAAAACGGGATAAACTTTGAGGATGTACGATTTAAAGCCTCTCATAATTGGCTATGGAACTTCAAAAAACAGCATCGTATTTTATCTAGGAAAATTAATAAATTTGTAACGCGCAAAATGATAGAAGGAAAAGGACTTCTACAAAAAACGCAGAAAAATTCGTAGCTGATGTTGTACCGCTAATCAAAAAATATGGGGCGGAAAACGTGTACAATTCGGATCAAAGCGGTTTGCAATTGGAGATCCATTCGGGGCGCACGCTAACAACGGAAGGAATGTAGAAAGTTGCTGGCGTTGAACAGTCTGTCTCTCTAACGACCCACAGCTATACAATCCAACCTACTATAAACGCTCATAGGAAGTTACTGTCCCCACTTTTCATTGTTTTGAAGGAGATAAAAGGCGAGTTTGGACTGAGAGTATAAAAAGAATTATTCCGACCCGAAAACGTCTTTGTGATGGCATCCAAATCGGGAAGGCTTACTTCTAGTATGTATTCGCATAAATAATAATGTGTAGACCATCGTTTCTGATTGATAAAAAAATGTGTTTCATATCAACATAGATTTCTGTAAATATGAAATGTGTTACGTTTTAACAGAACATTCTAAAACGTGGATGGAAAAAGGTTTTCTTCCCTATTGTCGGGAGTAACAGCGTACTTTTGATAGACTCTTCGAGCGGACATTGCGCGAAATTCGTTCGTGAAGCGACAGCACTCAACAAGAATGTAATCCCAATGATTATTCCGAAAGGCACAACTGGAAAAATTCAACCGCTGGATGTATTTGGATTCAGAGTATGGAAAAATTTCGTCCGACTTTTTTCAGACAGTGTAATACAGGGTGCGCCAGAGAAACTTACTTATCTGAAAAAATTCTCGCGCGGTGAGTTGGGCGGGTAGAGGGCCGAGAGGGGGCGCATCGGGAGGGGGAAGTTCCCAAGTTTGTTTCTCCCTCCAGTCAGTTGCCATCATGCTCTGGTCTAGAGAGCAGCGGGCCTTCGCAGTCGAGACCTTCTTTTCTAACGGTCGCTCACTTGTTGCTACGCAACATGCCTTCCGCGCTCGCTTTGAAATTCCTCCTCACAGACTCGTTCCTGGCCGTAATTCGATTCTGTCGTGGGTTAACTCATTTCGGGAGTGTGGAAGTGTCGCTAAACCCAGAAATGGACTTCAACGGACCATCAGAACTCCGGAAAATGTCGAAAGAGTGAGGCAGTCAGTTGTGCGTTCTCCCCGGCGTTCGGCTCGCAAACACGCACCTGCTATGGGAATTTCTGACACCACTGTTCGACGAATTCTCCATGAAGACCTTCAATTTCATCCCTATAAATTGGCTGTTGTGTAAGAATTAACTGAACGCGATTTTGTTGCCCGTCAAAATGCATGTGAAATGCTGGTTGACAACCTGCCTGAAGACGCGGTCTTTTTTTTCAGTGACGAGGCTCACTTCCACATTTCCGGCTGCGTCAACAAGCAAAACATGCGTTATTGGTGTGGTGTAAACCCACGTGAGCTTTACCAGAAGCCACTTAATTGTGAGCGAGTTACTGTCTGGTGTGCGATGTCGGTAATGGCAATAATTGGTCCTTATTTTTTTGAAGAAAACGAACGCGCAGTTACCGTGAATGGAGCTCGTTACAGGAACATGATCGAGGAATTTTTTCTCCCAAGACTCGAAGAAATGAACGTTAGGAACGTGTGGTTTCAGCAAGATGAAGCCACAGCACACACAGCACCAGACTCAATGAATTTGTTGCGACAACATTTCCCCGACCGCCTCATCTCTCTCAGAGGCGATCTCCAATGGCCGGCACGCTCTCCAGATTTGACTCCATGCGATTTCTTTTTATGGGGTTATTTGAAATCTCTGTTTTATGTCGATCGACCACGGACCATAGCACACCTCAAGAACAACATTCGCGACGCCATTGCCAACATACCGATTGATATGCTGCAAAGAGTGGATACGAATTTCAAAAATCGACTTCATCAGTGTATGCGCAATGGGGGTCGCCATTTATCCGATGTCATTTTCAAGACTGCATGAAAAAAAAATTGGGATATTGTATTCTCAAATAAAAAAAATTTAAAACAATAATTGAAGTACTTTTGTTTTTATTGACCTTTCAAATAAGTAAGTTTCTCTGGCGCACCCTGTATTATTAGATTTTGATATAAACTTACACTTGAGGAATAATATAATTAAACTGCAATCCCTGACGCACAATCAACTTCCGTCATCATGATATTCTAATTTTTTCAAATATTCGTGGTACAAAAGTAATTATGTATCGAAAAAACCGGAACACTTTAAGAATTCTGTAACATTTTGTTTTTCTGAATCGCAAACACATTGTGAAATACCCGGTTGTAATAATGTAGCGATTATCAGATGTTCGTGGTGTAAAAAGTCGTTGTGTTTAAAGCATTTCTTTGATGAATACCATTATTGCAAGACGTATGAACCCTGATTATTAGTAACTATCGTACACATAAGAAGAATATGATGATAGGTCATAAGAAAATCATTCGATGACTTATGGCTATAACAATTCCTTGCAAATATTATTAACAAGATGATTTTACATTACAGCTAAAAAGATATGCAACAATATTAAACGACCGCTCATCTATTATAAAAACGTCAGTGACAATAAATTTTACTATAAACAATTGCATACACAGTAAAAAGAAAGCGAATATACTTCCCCTAAGGAGAACTTCTTCGGTAAGGCGAAATAGAAGACGTACCATGTTCTCAGTTCTCAGTCCCATGAACTCTCAGTTCAGTTTCTTTCGAACTCTTTGAAACATCACTACTTGACATGTAGACCAGAGAAAATGTCTAGCTTTCTTCTTTGTGCTTGCGAAGATATAGTTATTTTTATTTTTAAAAATCTAAAATTTCAATTGATAATAGAAATTGCCAAAAAAAACGATAAATTCTCTTAATCGATTGAAACAAAGAGTCCGAATCAATTCGATCCTCCGATTCATCTTCATGAGATGGTATTGGACCAACATCAATACTATCCATGCTAATCATCTTCCAAACACAAACAAAAAAAACTGGAAATATCGACAATATTCAGAATAAATAAAATTTCTGAAGAGGATACGAACCAAGGGTCGGAACGTAACAAAACAACTTTTTTCCAGCACGACCTTGGAAACTCTCATTCGCCGAATCTGAGCCGATTCCTCAACAATACTTATTCATCAACGCGGCCGCACAATACTCGTACTGTATTATATACTGTGACGTGGTATTTTTGCTCGCGTTACAAAAGCGGCGTGAGACAGAGGAGATCACGTTCTTCCTCGTATGTAACCGCTGTCGTGAGGTCCCATACCACTCGGCTCGATTATCGCTTTACTTTATTCCTTTATATTAATGTGTTTCGCGCCCTTACATGTTCACGATGCGCGACAAAACGGCAACATCGTCATCGCCGTGAGAATCGACTTCGTCGCGTTGGCTGGGACGGAGAGTCGGCAACGTCGAGAGACAGGCTGAGGGATCGTCGTTGTCGCGTCTCTTCCAAAATCAAAGAGAGCGCGAAATTGCAATGTCCAGCGGAGGATCACCATCGCGAAGCCTCACCATGGCCCGCCCTATGACGGCCTTAACTCGCGAGAGTTGCTAATAGACCGGAGGAAACGAGCAAGCAGTAAAGGTGGCGGGATATTCACCCCGTCACCCGCAGTGTGCCGTATCGTCGTCGACCACGAGTTCGAATTCGCGCGGAGAAATTCTTCCCCGCGCGAGCAGTTGATCATCGTTCCTTCGGGTCTACAGCGAAATTGTCATGTGACAGTGAAAAGGGTGGAAGCGACGGGACCCAGAGCCGTGAAGACGGAGATTACTAGAATCATCGGTACTCTGTGCTCGACCAACAACGAGGAAGGACGAGGTCTCTCCCTGTTTCTCGTCAACGCCGCTCAAGAATCGACACCTCCAGTCATTAAAATCAACGGACGAAGCCGTGAGTTGTTCTGGGCTTCATCTCGCGGAAAAGAGAGCCGGTAGGATTGTCGCGTCGCTCGTAAAAGGCATTTTTGGGTCGTGAGTAGGAATTAGTTTCTTAAGAATCATGTTTGTAAAAGTAGAGTGATATTGCCGCGGTAGCACGAGTTGCGAAGCAGAGCAATAGATTCGATTGACTCGCTAAAATCTCGCAAGAACTCGCCCGCTCAATGGTCATCAATCTCGTTTTCGATAAACCGCCGAAAGGGGTTACCTTTTTTTTTGTTCTTTTTTTATACGAGCCAGAGTCAATAGCTTAAGGTGTGTTGTCTGGATGGGATGAGAGTGGTTCGTTTTGTTTGTCGGTATTTAAATTTGTGGATGAGAGAGAGAGAGAGAGTGCGAGACGAAACGGTCGTTACCGCACGTTACCTACATGGTGTCTTTTTTTTGGTTGTATCGAGTCACCGTGACCGCGAATTTGTGTGATCCAGAAATAAAAGTCTATTGTTTTGAGTCAAGTCTAGATTCTATATCTGTCGTTTTACCATTCCGAGGCATCAACCTACGCCCTTCTATCGTGTAAAAAAAACTGAGATTTTCCGGGTACACGATTGCCGCGTTAGCGAAGGATCAAGTAAATTTGCTGTGAGGATGTGCACACCTCGCGGCTGGCGCCCAATTCCTTCAGCTAGCGCGTCATTGATGTGGAGCGACAGAACTCAACGGGGAGCCCGATGTATGGAATCTCTTTGCATTTTATTTTCTGGCATATAATAAAGTTTAATAAAAATAAAATGAAATAAAAATAAAAATATGGTCTATTAATAACATAAATTCGAATTCATAAAAAGAATAATTTTCAACTTATATAAAGTGAAATTATAACATTCGAATGAATTACCGGTGGATTTGGTTTCGGTAATAGCGGTAACGACGCGTGGGAGAAAAAAAAGACAACAGTCGCCTTATTCTCTCAAATTGGGAAAGTGAAAGTGTCTGTGTGAAAATCCAAGGTGGCTTGATTAAATTAAGCGTGGAATAGATTCTTCGGAATAATATTCAAATATTATTTGTTGTAGCGGATGCTCGTCATAATAACCTGTACATCTGGAACTATCGGGTTCAGCGGGGTACCACGAGTATAACTGTCAAGGCTTTTTTGTCTACGTTAAATAGTTTTTGAATGGGAGCGATTCCAATTTTGGCGCTCGAAGGATTGTTGTAGGGCTGCAGTCTGCCCTTGACGACGACGCCACTCGAGGGCGCGGTCTGAGCGCGAGAAACGTAGCAGGTGACGGCAAGCTAGATAGGCATTTGTCTTGCTTGCCCGGCCAATTTGACGTTTCGCGTATTGTCTGCTATTATTTTCTGTCATCTTGCGTACGCAAGTTCAGAGCGTGAGCCGAGCCGCACGACTAAGCCTGACTTGTTTTTTCGGATATCCTCGATCCCAATTTGTCGCACTTTCGTTCTCTTTTATTTAATGAGCGTCTCCTATCGCCCATCGCTCATTAATAAATATCTATCTTCTCTCTCGTCCTCTTTCATCTTTGCGCATACTTTTGTTTTTCCGTTCATTCCCGCTCGTCGATTCTAACAAGAAACGCCACTTTAGTGCCCGCCTTCGATTTTAATGGAGCTCATGTCCATGGAAGAGCACTGAAAACGGCCATACGCTAATGGTATAACTGGAAAAACAGTTGCACATATTGACACCCTTTTCAAATAGAAATAGCTTTCAAATGCGGCATTTTTTTCGTCTCGGAAAAAAAAATCTTTTTTTCTCGAGATTTGTTAACCCTTCATTGAAACACTGGGTAATGTTGACAGGAACAAATTTGCAATAAAATGCTCACTTTTCTATAAACGAAAGTTTTCCATCATTTTTTACAGCAAGTCAATTTTACATTTTTCGATTTTTAATTTTGCAGACGTATTGAGAAATGTTTAAAGTGTATCCCGAATTTTTTTCAATAAAAACCGACGGATGAGTTGTTAAGGGCAGGTGGACGAAGTACTACCCGGGTCAAAATGACCCAGTGTGTCAAAGTCGTAGCCAAAGGTCAGTGTGTCAACTAACGGTTACGTAGGGGCGACCGAGGAGGGTTGTGACAATTTTTACTTAAGGCAGAACACCACTGTGGCCCCCTGTTTTTTTGCCATTTTCAAAGAATTTTTTTTTGTGGGAAAAACAGAGATATTCGAAAAAAAATTTTTTTGTTTTATTCGTTGTTTATTGAAGATACGTAAAAAAAAAATTTCAAATTTTTCACGCCCAATGGTGACGCTGGGGAAGCTCCCGCGTCAGGTACTGTTGCCTCTGCAGTGGTTCGCGGCACGCAGCAGAACTCTCTTCAAAGTCGATCTGAAAAAAAATACCGCGTGTTTTCGTTAAGAATATGATATTTTGAAGAGAAGTACACAGGGAATTGAAAAACTATTTATTTTTTAAAAAATATGCACGCTTTTGAAATTAAAGGACGATTTTCGAGCAAAATTTCTCGTCGAAAATAGGCTATAACTTTTATTATTATTGAGATATCGAAAAAATCCTATATACTTCTTTAGATAATCTAGTTTTATTGATGCAGTCCAAATTTGAAATCGATCGGATAAAAATTGCTCGAGTTCTGCTGCGTGCCGCACTCAAAAAAGTGGTTTTGAGAAAAACGCGTTCAAAGTTTTAGGTTTGTTAATTTATGCGATAAATAGGGAAAAAAATTTTTACCTTTAATCAGCGACGCCCGCACCATATAGCTGGCCTTCAAGAAGCAAATCATTGTCCCTAGCATCTTTTCTCGAACTTGTAGAGGCTCTTCTTGCCTCTTTTGCAGCGTCTGTGAGCGAGCGCTTCGCCAGCTCGATCCGCGCTGTGTCGGTTTCAACGCAAAAATTGAAACAATTTGGGCCGATAGTTATCCCCAACGTCTCCAAAACTTTCATGAGGCTTCTCAGGCCATCATTGAATAATAATACCGCGATATCAGCTGCAATACCAACGATTTTTTTGCTCCCGGACTGACACTTGGGGGCTATTGCCCAAACTGATTTGTTGTAGCTTTCGTTGTTGTTTTGCGTGAAGCCGCCCAAACAACGCTGCAGCAAATCGTCTCTGCTCAAATTTTCGAAGACTGGCGTAATTGCCTCCAATACTTCCTCAGGAAGAGGCGGCTTATGGCGATATTCAGAAATATTACCGCTCACTGCCACGAACACCACGACTCGGCTCCCTCTGGGCAATCGTCATGTTGTGACTCACTATCTGTGGATATTTTATGTTTGATAGTTGCCCAAATTGCCTTCCTCATTTTTTCAACATCATCGCTATTCCTCCGAATAGCCAAGCCGTAATATGTGCTCATCTCGTCAATCAATTTTCCGGTGAGCTTTCCTCTGCCAGACAATCCTTTTTGTTTCACGATTTCGCGGAGGCGCGTCCCCATACGTTTTTGGACATGATCGATGCACTCTTTTTTTTAATCTCGAAACCGTCGTATGGATCGCTATTCGATATGCCCAGAAACGTTTTAGAATCGCCGTCACCAATATAATATTTGTATTTTATGCCATAGAGCTCTTCAGACCGTTGAAACATTTCGACAGCTGAGTCGACTTCCATTTTTCCGGAGGAGCCGCTATGGTTCGCCTGGCATTCATCGTCATGGGTACTTTTCCATTCCCAGTACTCCGCGGTGCTTTCTTTTATTTTCCCAATGCTCGCAAGCTTTGCAATATTTCGATTTCACCATAACGTCGGTCACTTTTTTAGTGTACCAGCCGATTAGCGATGTTATGCCGAAAAGCGGGCTAAACCCGCGCTTATGCCACGACCCGTCGCCTGCAACGATAATTCCGTCCTCCACCCCATTTTCCAACGAAATTGTCTCCTCCTCAAGTGCAGCCTTTTGTTTGCTCACTGTGCTCACAGCTTTAGTGGCAATCGAAATCGAATTTAAGATTCGATAGTAGAAAGACTGAAATATGTGGCGCGGTAGGTCCATAAATGCACAAAACTTCATCAGGCCATTCAAACCGACGCCAAGAAGACGCATACTGAGTACGATTCGACGATTTATTTCGTATGCATTGTCAATCATAGGACACGAATTGATTTGCACTTTTTCACAATGGCCTCAATCGACCTCGATTTTGAATCCGAGTCCGCGCAAACTTTTTTCAGTAAACTTTATATCGCGATCACACAATTTGCACTTCACTAACGTCGATATAATGTTCAATGCATTGACGAGGTGTACTATACGATAACCGTAATCGTTAGTAACACCGACCTCTAAATCGTCCGATGATTTTAACTTTTTCGCCGACGTGCTCACATACTCTGCAGAACTATTTTCGGAGCTATAACGGTTCGGAGGTTTTCGATTCGAAATTTTCGTTCGACTCCTCGTCACATAGCTCCGTTTTGTTCCCTTTTTCCCCGCGTACACTTTCGGATTATCCATTTCGATGTGCAAAGAATAATTCTGCGCGTTCGATATTTATAAACAAAACGATTCAGAGCGTTTAGACACGAGTAGCGTCGCTTCTATTCGCAAACTGACGCTATGACGCTATCCCTATACCTGCCTTGAAAATTTTTCAATGATCGCCGCCTATGTCTTTTTTTCTAAACTATATTTATAACAATAGCCAGTTTTTGTGAAGGGAGACAAAAGAATACCTGGGAAAGACCCGCAGGACCTGGGAAAGGCCCGGTATACCTGCCGACCCTGAGGCGCGCAGCTGCGTGGGACCCCGAGCGTCACGGAGCGCTGCACCGCTCCACAAAGTATTCAATATCTCCGAAAATAATTATTTTTTCGACCTGGGTCCAACGGCATCTTAATCTTAAATGTATTTTAGATTTTTCTAGATGGTTTTCAAAAAATCGATTTTTTGAAGCCGTCACAGTGGTGTTGTCCCTTAAAAGAACATATCTCAATAACGAAACATACCACGATTATGAACTCTATGCCTCAATATATCTCAGTCCTTCCTCTTTTAAAAACAGTCATCAAAGTTAATTAAAGTTATAAGGTTTCTCAGAAAATCCGCGAAAACTGAAACTATTCCCTTTGTCACAACTCTCCTATCACCGAGGTAAGTTGTGACAGGTACCGAGGTAAGTTGTGACAGCTGTGTACCTAGACTATATTTGATAGATAAAAATACTTTTATCTGAATTACAAGCAAAACTCACTTTTATTTTTGCATAAAAGTACTTTAATTATCATCAGACAGAATTGTGCTACAATAACACGAATTATTAACATAACGAGTATTAATAGGTAATTATGGCATAATAACGAGACCAGTCGTTGTAACACCAGTTAAAAATCTTAATAATTGTAACAACTACAATAATATGGAACATTAACACAACAAGTATTAAATCTTTTATAAGTAATTTAGGCATCAGTACGAGATCAGTCGTTTTAAAATCAGTCAAAAATCTTAATTTAATCTGGTAAACAGTTATGACAGACGTATTGCAGCTCGCCCCCAGTGCAATCTTCGTGAGACCAGCCTTTGCATTCCTGGCATTGAATCCACTTTTCACGATATCTGCTACTTTAAAAAAAAAATTTTTTTTTTTTTTATAGACTTTTATTGTTTTGAGGATACATTTCGCTTATAATTTAGGCTACAATAAAGATAAAAAACAAAAAGCCTTCTTGTTCTAGTGAGTTGGAATGTGCTTGGCGGTTTGTAACGGCTCTCGCAGATTTCTTTTTCTTCTATTCGTATTAGCATATAGAGGGTGACAGTACGTCGAGAGGGGGTATATGGCTTTTCGTAGCTGAACTGTATTTGCGTGTTGTCTGCGCTAAGACTTAGGGGAAAAAGTGTTAGGCTGGTACCATACAAAAAAAAAACCTCTGTTATTTCTTCTTGACAACAAAAAGGAACTTAAAAAGAAAAGTAAAACTATACGACTAAAAACTATGCTATTTACAGACTCATCCTAGGTGCGAGTATATACATATTTACATTTCCAGCTGCTGCTGGTTTACGGAGTCCGTCTACGCAGGTTTTGTAACCTCTGTTGTCTTTTTCTATTTGCAAGTTCTTCAATATGTGGGCAATTATTATTGAGCCACCAGTAAGATCTTTGGTTGAGTCTATGAAAGTCTAGGCTATCGCCTGAAGGTAGGGCAGTGGAGCCTGCAAATCGGTATCTATTGTTATTAAAGTCGGTCTGCGTCAGAGAGATTCTTTTATTCGCTTTATTTCTTTTCCAATGGTAAATTATTGGTATGTTGCGTTCGTTTTGGATAATGCCGTGGCTATCGCAGTATAGGAATGCTTGTGGCGTTATATAACCGGTTGTTAATTGCCGCGTTGTTATTGTTTCGTCTTGTTCAATTAAATTCTGTATGGTGTTATTATTTATGGTTGGTATATTGCTGAAGTAGTCTCTCGTTAATTTGATTATGAAATTATCTAGTCTAGGGATGTTGGCTATTTCGTAAATTATGCGATTTGATATGAGGTGGCGGTAATTCGAATGTTCTGAGCGGTTAAGTATAGACACATTCTTAGACACTTTCGTTCAAATATTCTAAGCTGTTCCATCGTAGACTGGTTTATATTCCACCATATGGGTGCCGCGTAGGTGAGAATTGGTCTGATTAGTAGCATATATAATATGGTCTTTGTTTTTCTTGACAGGTGTTTATTGTGCAATATGGCACTATTTGCTTTTATCGCTTTTTTGGCTTTGTTTAGTTGTATCTGTATGTGGGCATTCCCTCTTAGTAAGTATTCGAGGTGAACGCCAAGGTACTTCACTGATTTTTGGTGGGGGATTAAAGTCATGCGGTTGTCGTCTGGGGAGGTGATATGTATTTGAAATTGCTTATGGCCTGCTTTGTTTTTTGAGTTAATGGCGGCGAGAGGTTTTCTAAATAAAATTGTTTCTGATTTTGATGGGTTGACTCGTAAGTTCCATGACTTATAATATTGGTTAATAAGTTCGACTTTTTCTTCGAGCTCTTGCTGGATTTTTTGTACTCGGTTGTTGGCAGTGTAAACTATTATATCATCCGCAAAGGCAATTGCTTTTGTATTACTGTGGGGGCTGTTAATGTCGTCCAAGTTTAGTACGTCGCATGTGAAAATGTTCATGTCACCATCCCAGACAACAAAGGACTTGTCCGAGATCATGTCTAGTATCATGAATATAAGCCAATCTGGGAATTGTTTTGTTTTTAATCTATAAAGGAGCCCATTGATCCAAACTGAGTCGAACGCTTTTTCTAAGTCAAGGAGCGCAGCGCCAATAAGTTTGCTATTCCCTATATGCGTGTGGAGATCAGAGAGTAGGTTGTGTATTGCATGAGTTGTGGAATGCCGGTGATGGAAGCCATATTGTTTTTCTGGGATTATGTTGTTTTCGGAGCAATAGTCTGTAATTCTTATATTGATTCTGGTTTCGAAGACTTTGCTGAGGCAAGGCGTTAGGCTAATAGGTCTGTAGCTTGCGGGATTAGTGGGGTCTTTGTCTTTTTTCAATATGGGTAGGACTTTTGTTCGTTTCCAAATCGTTGGATAATAGGAGATATTTATTGCTTTGTTAAAAATTGTGACTAGAGCTGTAATTACGTTATCGGGTAGGTGCTTAAGAATGATTGATTGGATATTGTCTAGGCCGAAAGAGGTTTTATTAAGGAGGTGATTCAACAGTCTTTTTAATATTGACACATTGCAGAATCTCTTTTGGTCCTTATCTTCGCGTTTTGGGATTGACGCTTTGTTGCTGCTGTTAAATATTATGTATGGTGTTTCTGTGCTTCTGGCTATTACAAAGTCGGTTTCAATTTGTGATGCTAGTGTGTCAGCCATAGTTTTTATTTGTGTGTTCTCATTGAGGTAGCGGGGGGAGTTGATTGCTTCGTAGTGTGCGCCGATTAGATTTAGTTTGTCGGCCTGGGCAGTGAAGATTATTTTGTTGTCTACTATTTGGGCATTGTGTATGTCACAAGAGCTTCTTTGCAAGAGATTTACGTTATTTTGCTCAATATGAATGTCTTCAATTCGCAAGGGTTGTTTTGATCGCAGCAGTCGGTTAATTTTGGGAAAGAAAGAGTCCGCTTTGCGGAAATCGATTTGTTTTATCTGTTTGGTCCAGTAATTGTTAGAAGCGATTTGAAATTCTGCGTGGAGCGCATCCCTTACGATTTGCAGTACTTTTTTTTGCATTTCTGGTTGTGTGCCGCCGGCCTAGCGGGTCTTGTAGGTGCAAGGTGTGTAGGATTGATACTATCTTTGACTTATATTTTTGTAATTTTTTTATTTTGTTATTCATATATTTAAGTAAGCTGTCTTGCGGCTTGAATATGGGGACTGTGTTTCCTATTGTGTTGGTTATAGCTTCAGTGATTAGCAGAAGATTATTGTTTATTTCAGCTATGGTGAGATTACGGTCATCTGGGATTTGGAGGGTGAAAGTGTCGTTAAGTTTTGTCGTGAAGTCTTCCCAGTTTGTTGCTTTGAAATTCCGTCTAGTGGTTAGGAGTGGGAATTCACGGTCGGACGAGCATTCAGCTGTCGCCTGAATTGTAAAAATTAGTGCTGAGTGATCGCTGTCGTATGGGAGTACTGGTAGCTTGTCATTGATGTTGTCAACTATTTTAAGTCTAGCGTCCAGTAAGCAGATATCAAGGAATGATTGCGCTGGTTTATAGGTCGGGCATATTGGCGTAGCTATATTCAGTTTATATTTTATACCGTTTTTTTCTTCCCATTGTGCTAGATATTTACCTCTTGGGTTTTTTACGCGGTCCCCCCACGCAGTACGTCTCGCATTAAAATCGCCCGCGATTATGTAGTAGGTGTTATCTTAATAGAGTTTTAGCTTATCGAATAGACAATCTAATTCGGTTAGGCAAATGATTCGGCTGTCATTTCGTGCGTATATACTTATAACGTAGAATTTTCCTATGCCGGCAATTTTTAATTTTATTATGCAATATTCTATTGTGCTATTGTTTGTTGACGATGGGTAATTTACGGTTTCGTATTGTGTTCTTTTGTTTATTATTATCGCCGTCCCCCCACCTTGGGTTGAGTTAGGCCTATCTTTCCTTATCAGGTTGTAATCTTTAAATAAAAGTTTGTCTTGCGTTCAATTTTGTCTCTGATAAAAGAACTATATCTGGATGATTTTTTAAAATGAATTCGTATAGTTCAAGTCTTCTATAGTTTGCAATAATTGAATTTACATTTATTGCTGCTATTTTAAGCTGGTTTAATTCAGGAAGAGGTTGCGCCATCTCTAATTTTTAGTTGTTGAAAGTAGAAAGTATACATTCTATTTTCTTAGAGTTTTCTTCGACTTTTTGTGATAAGCTTCTAATTTGTTCGGCTATCATTGCCGCTACGTCTATTTTAAGATTATTTACCCACTAGGGTTGTTGTTCTTCGTATTGCGGTATCGAGTCGTGCGATGTTCTCTGTGTGTATCTCGGAGTTGGCGCTGTCGGTAGTGGGAGGGACTTTCTTGCACTGCGGTGAGGGACTCCCTTGCTTGTCGCCTGCGCGAACGTCCAGTTCGCTCTGACGTGCGTTGCTATTTGCTCGACTTTGTTGGCCGCTGCTGTGTGTCTTTGTTGTCTGTGCTTTTTTGTTGCTGGTGGCGAACTTGAGATATGGGCAGCCGTGGTACGAGGCTGGGTGGCCAGCTTGGTTGCAGTTGGCGCATTTCAATACCTCTTTGCCTGACGTCGTGGTGATTTCACATTTGCCCGGCCCATGGCTTTTGGCGCATTTGACGCAACGATATTCTAGGTGGCAGTTAGAACTCGCGTGTCCTATTCTTTGGCATTGGCGGCATTGGTATAACAGTGGCTTCCTCAGCCTTTCCCATCTGATCTTTTGATATGCCAGTGCTTGTATTCTCAAAAGGTCTGTTGTCGGGCTGTCACTTGTGACTTGGAGTAGATGACTGTACCTTGAAGGGCGATTTTTATTGAATATAACTTTGGTGAGGCTGAGGATTTTTACGTTCGGGAGCTGTAGATCCTCTATTTCTTTTTTTTATTTCTTCAGCCTCGAAGTCGCGTATTCCTTTGATGACTAGCGATTTCGGCTTACGATCTCTTGGCGTATTTGTAAAGTAACTGATTTTTTGGTCGTCGATCGATTTTTTTATTGCGTCGTAATGCGCTAGGGACTTTGTGTATATGATGTGGTTACTCACGCCATTCTCTTCTGTTATGTTTTTTATTGTGACGTCTGACTTTGTTATATCCAGTGTAGCTAGGAGTGCTATAATTGCCGCCATATCATTGCCATCGACGTAGATTGGGGGGGGGGGGCTGTTTTTCTTGTTTTGTGGTTGATGAGATGGCTCTTCGTTATTTCCGTGAGCTCCGGCGACGTCCATGGACATATCAGAGGGCTCGTCTTGTTGGTCGTCGTCGTCATCGGAGAGTACCCCGAATCTATTGGCGCGGACGTTTAGTTCAATCGTTTTTCTGTTGTATTTCTTTTTGCTGGGATTTTTTGGACGTTCCCAGGCATTTTCTTGAACCCGTGCATCGCTCCCACTGGGCGACGAGTTAGCTGTATCGGTCTCCGGTGGGATCCTGCGTTTTCGCGCTAGTCCGGCGTTGGGCGCTGCGGTTGTATTCTTTGCTTTTAACTCGCTCTCTTTTATCGACCGTCGGTAACTGCGGTCTAATTCCACTGAGTTCATTATCCGCTGAGGCGTTGCTCTAGTGCGGGGTGCTGTCGTCGCGGCTGTGCTCGCTGTGTTCTCGCTGGCGGGGGCCCTGCTGTCGACGCCACTGGCGTCCGCCATGTTGGTTTTTTTTCCTGTCACAGGTCCCACCGACCCGATGACCGTTGAAATTGCCTGATTTTGCACAATTTCTGGTAATTATCACTTACGTAATCACTAATACTGCTGCACAGATGTATATTGTGCTGGATTTATGCCCAGTGGGCCCAATTTTAGGCAAAATTATGCCGTTTTGAGTAGATAACTACGGAGCGTCGTGGGCTCGATGTGTACGCTCTCGCTCGCTCGTTGCGACTCCACGAGATCTGCTACTGGCATAAGATTCAAGGCAGCACAAGCAAAAACAATCATTTTCTGCATTTTCTTCGGCATCACCTGCACTTTTGTTAGTCTTCTTCTTGGGTTTTGTAGGTTTTTTTTCTTCGCTTAAAACACACCTTTTTACTCTTTTTAACTTTCTGTTGGCTTCTATGGCAGCTATTTCATCCTTGGTAGGTGTGTCGGTAAGCACAGCTGATTTGATTTTTCGTCTATTAGGTTGGTTCTTTTTTCTTGGTGGAGCTTTTGGCAACGGCCTTACTGATTCTAGTGAGAACACATTAGAAGTAGCAGCAAGGAGAATACGAGCTGTAGACGTGGAGGCAAAGGGTTTAGTGGCGTGATTGCTTGGCAAAGATGGATTGATAGAAGGTGCCGTGGCTTGATCCGTGGATATAACTGGAGTAAGGGCTTCTGTCTCATCGTTTTAAACTGGTCTGATAGTTGGATTTGGCGTTAGAACTCTTGCTTCATTGTTTTCAACGGTACCGATAGTAGGGTTTAGAGCAAGGGGTCTGTTTTCCTCATTGGCCGTAGTGTTTTGATCATATGGCGATTGCTCTGGTTCTGGATTGGGCAAAATACGATCAGTGACTTGACTAGGCAGGAAATCGGCTTCTCCAAAAATATCTGTGTTAACAGGCCATGTTCCAGTTGCAGCAAAACCAGCACTGATATTCCTTGCAGTGATCGCCACACTAAATGCTGATTTCGTTATAGATGGAATATCATAGATACTCATGATTTTTCCAGCATTAGAGCGCATCCAATTATCACAAGCTGTATTAATTGCTTTCTTCAGAGGCCCAAATATAGCACGATCTAATGGTTGTAGCTTATGGGTGCAGTGAGGGGGGAATGTAAGTAAAATAATCCCATTATCTCTGCAAAATTCAATATTCTTCAGAGCTGTGTGTGAAACATGGTTATCCAGGAGAAGTAAAGCTCTGTTTTCTTTTGATGCCCTGACGTGATTTCTAAAATGCTCAAGAAAAAAGTGAAAGTCATCCTCCTGCATCCATCCCGATCCGTTAGCTGTTCCTACAGAATCAATTGGGCCATCACGAATGAAATGTTCTTGGAATCTCTTACGTGGAAATATAAACATAGGCGGTATGTAATTGCCTATAGCGTTTCCAGCCAAAGCCAGAATGACCAAAGTTCCTCTTTCCGCCGATGTCATCGCACTGACTTGTTTTTCTCCACGTCGTGCTATTACTCTATCAGGCTTTTGAACGGCGGTTATACCCGTCTCATCGACGTTCCAAATATCTTTTGCCTGGAGGTTATGTTTGTTTAGAACGCCTGTGTAATTCTCGAAGAAAGCAGCCACATTAGTCTTATTAAAGCTCGTGGCACGAGCTATGCTTGTCGCTTGTGGCAATCTTTAAGATAAATTGCGATGTCGTCGCATAAATAACTTGAGCCACACTTCTCCTACCTTCTAATTTTCTACCCATGACGCCGGAATTAAAAAAAAATATTTTTGGGCTAACATAAAGGCGATACTTCTTGTTTCTTTTGTTGTCAGCCCATAATTGGATGTTGCACATGTCAACAAATACTCGCATAAAATATTCTCTTCCTCTGCTGTAAATACCGTTGGGCTGGCATAACCCATATTTGTAGCCACATCAGTTGCATTATCTTGAAAAGCCTGTTTCTTTTTAATATATCAAAGACATATAGTTGAGATTGTAAGAGGATGCGGCATTTCGAAGACTTTTACCTCTTAACGTCACTTCTTCAAAAGCCAGTTCATAAATGTCGACACTAGCCATGCCCCTATCAGTCTTTCGTGTATAATTATTAGGCATTCTGAAACAAAACAATAGCGATTCAGCATACAATATCAAACCACATGCATAAATAGGTTCCTGGCAAAAATGTCATTTTGAAGGCAGACTTTAATTGCCGATTACTTTTTATGTCAAACGTAGGTTATGAGAATTGACTAAAATAAACGAACATTACATATAAACGCAAAAAAATATTGTAAAAAGCATGTAAAATAAGCTAACCAGAAAATAAACTTAAACTGCCAAAAATCGCAACCTGGTCAGAATAATAATTCGTAATCTCGAAACAAGATGCAAACACAGCAAGACAATTTTACGATTTGAAACTTCAAAAACCACACAATAAAAGAAAAAATAGCAAATTCGCATGACTGTAATATATTACAATGTAAATAGAATCAAAATTTTGGTAAAAAATTTACTTTTCGGTTTTTTTTTTCATGCAGACGTCGTACTGACGCAACCGCTTGCCGTGCGTCTCTGGCGCCTACTGCGTGAAGGAGTCTGCCTCTAAAGAAAGTATCATGCGCTGTTGCCAGCTCGCTAACGGCCATAGGTTCCGAGAAATACTCCCTGTCACAACTGTCCTCTGTCACAACTCTCCTCGGTCTCCCCTACTCGATGCAAGGTGGTAAGGAAAATGACAAAAAAATTCCTATTTGAATTCTTTTTCATTTGAAAACCTCCATGTGATACGCTTTTTGTACTGATAATACTGGCGGTAGAAAATTGGTACCTTTTTTTAAATTTTGAATGAAGAATATTTGCTCAAGGTTTTTTTTTTCTAAAAATTTGATGGCTAGTATTAAATGCCAAGTTGTAAGAAAAATAATGTTTTTTCACCTTAATAATCATTAAATTAAGTTTAAGGAACAATAAGCGTGCTCTTAAAATTGTTTTAAAACTGATCGATCCAGAAAGAAACGCATGACCAGATCGATTTGGAATTTTACAGGGCTCTTAGGGATACAATTAAATGAAAAAAAGCCACAAACATGAGTACTTATAACAAGATTTGCAAAGTAGCGGAGGGTATTCTAAAAATCAAGAAAAGGTAATTTTTTGTACTTTTTTCAAATAAATGGCGAGCATGGGCAAAAACACTGCTCCAAAACAATAGTCAGGCCTCAAAGGGAATTTATTGAAGTATCAGAAACTGTCGGTCGATTTGCTGTACAATGATTAATTCTCATACTTCATGGGATATCCATGATCAAAGACAAAAGGGTGAGTTTTCATTCAGCGGCTGACATTACAACAACTAATTGTCGTACCGAGCCAAAAAAAACCCAACTGCACCTAAATGATAAGTTTCAATGACGCTGATATGGATATAGTCGAAAAAAAAATATCCTGAGCCCAGGGACAACTTGAGAGAAAAAACAATGGAAATATTTTTGCCTCCTGATATGTCTTTTGGTGGGCAATAAATGTTACCAAAAAAAAAATTCATCCAAAGATTTCAATACTAGAATCTGCAAGCTTCAAAATCCTTATTGTCACTAAAAAAAAGGCTAACATTTTTTCTAATCTTCTCCTCCTTTAATTACATTAAACGCACAAATTAAAGGATCACTTTTTCTTCGTCGAAGAATTGCACTTTTCGGACGGCCGTATCGCAATTGAAAATAATCGAAAAAAAGGATTTTGCAGCGTTAATTGTCTATTTGAGAACGCTTATGTTCATCAATTTTTATGAACTTTGTTCAACCATAAAAGTTGTTGGTAAGCAAGGAAAACGGTAATTCAAAAAATTTGACCAACTTTGCGGGTTACACAGGGAACAGAAATGTTTGTAAAGAAAATCCGTTTCAAGCATTTGAAAGCGTATATCTTTTCCTCTTATTTTATTTTTTCGAACGCATTGTTTAAAAGCTTGGATTATTTCTATAAAACATAAGGTTTGAAATAATTTACGTATTATTTTTAAATACCGTGAAATCGATTTTTAACAATGTGTAAAATTGCCGATTTTGACACTTTGTGTCTATTACATAATACCGTTGCGACCAACGCACAGAGCTCTAAGTTTTCTACGTTTTATTAAAGCTAAGGGTACACAGGAACATTCCACCAACAACCAGGCCGCTGCATATAGGCTTTCATACTGACTTGAGGTTTTGGACTTCGTGAAAATTGAGATACGGCAATTTTCACGCGGAGTCTAATTTCTCGATTTTCGACAGACGATCAGGAAAATTCTCCCATTACCTCTATAATATTCCAGCTCAAGGGGAAGTGAGCAGACATCACAGCGATCGGGATTTTTATTTTATCAGTTTTGACAAATTATAGAATGTTAATTGCAAAAAATGAATAATCAGCAAAAATTAATGTTTGGCAATTACGCTGGACGAACGAAAAAAACTCGACCGCATTTAAGGGGTCAAATTAAGAGAAATACGGCATTTGCCCTTTTCCTAGGCACGGATTTGACGAGTTCGTGGAAAAATGAGATTTAAACAATCTACTCTTTCCAGGTGCAAAAGAGCGACTTAAGTTTGCCTCGACTCCCGAACCTCATTTAAGGTGTCATATTGAGGAGGGCTATGTGTGCTAAATTTGTCTTATTTTATTCAAATTGAATGGAGTGCATCTGTCGGTTCTCGGTGCGGGATGCACTCTGCAGAGATTTTAACTTAGAAAAACATCGCATAAGGGGTTCAATCCGATGGCAGATAAATGATAATCTTATATAAAATCTCCTTGAGGAATTTGACAAAATGGACTCAATCTTCTAATGCTACAAATCAATTCGGCGGTACCCCGCCGATCAAAAGCCACATTTCAAGGGGCGATTTGAAACGTAGGCCCGTCATTGTATCCTTCTTTAATAGAGGCATTTCGTAAAAATCGAGAAAGCCAACCTTGTGTGCCAGAAAGCGATTTCGCTGTGATGCGATAGTCAAATACTTCATTTGAGGGGTCATACTCGATTACATCTTATTTCCGGTCAGAGCGAATGGATCACTTGATCGGTGCTCGAAGATACAAGTTTAATCATAGAATCATTTTTTCCGCGACAAAGACGAAATAGACGTCCGGCTTGATTTATCGGCATGAGTTGCGACCCTCTTCGAACATATTCATCATTGGATTGATCGATTTCGCTTTATTTTGAAGTAATTAGCCCCGAGACGTGTGAGGCATGTTACTAAAAAGGAGAATAAAAGGAGATAAAAAGGAGAAAAAAAATTTAGGCGAATAAAGATGAAATCGATGCTCCGAACGGTTTTCACATAATCTGTCAGACATTGCTGAGATCATTCGCCCAAATTCGTTTTTGATTTCATCTTATTTCCGGTCAGAGCTAATGGATGATTTAACCGGTCCTCGAAGATATAAGTTTAATAATAGAATCATTATTTATCATTTACACAAAGACGAAATCGTCGTCCTGCTTGATTTTTCGGCATAAGTTGTAACTCTCTTCGAACATACTCATAATTGAATTGATCGATTTTGCTTTATTTTGAGATAATAAGCCTCGAGACGTGTAAGGTACGTTACTGAAAACGGGCCTCAGTCATTATCCGGTAACATCCAGCGAATAAAGATGAAATCGATGCTCCGAACAGTTTTTGCATATTCTGTCAGCCATTGCTCAGATCATTCGCCTAAATTTGTTTCTGATTTCATCTTACTTCCGGTCAGAGCTAATGAATGATTTGACCGGTGCTCAAAGATACAAGTTTAATAATAGGATCATTCTTTACGCGACAAAGACGGAATCAACGTCCTGCTTGATTTTTCGGCATGAGTGGTAACTCTCTTCGAGCATACTCATCATTGAATTTATCGATTTCATTTTATTTTGAGGTAATAAGCCCCGAGACGTGTGAGGTGCGTTAATGAAAGGGAGCCTGAGTCATTATCCGCTGACACCAAGATAATAAAGATGAAATCGATGCTCCGAACAGTTTTTGCATATTCTATCAGATATTGCTAAGATCATTCGCCTAAATTCGTTTTCGATTTCATCTTACTTCCGGTCAGAGCGAATGGATTACTTGATCGGTGCTCGGAGGTACAAGTTTAATCATAGAATCATTCTGTACGCGACAAAGACGAAACCGATGTCCGGCTTGATTTTTCGGCATGAGTTGTAACTTTCTTCGAGCATACTCATAATAGAATTTATAGATTTCCCTTTATTTTGAGATAATAAACCCCGAAACGCGTGAGGTACGTTACTGAAAACGAACCTGAGTTATTATCTGCTAACACTAAGACAATAAAGATGAAATCGATGCTCCGAACGGTTTTCGCATATTCTGTCATATATTGCTAAGATCATTCGCCCAAATTTGTTTTCGATTTCATCTTATTTCCCGTTCGAAAAATCAGGCCAGACGTCGATTTCGTCTTTGTCGCCTAAAGAATGATACTATGATTAAACTTGTATCTTCGCACAGAAGAGGACAATTTCGCACACAGAGGAAAATTCACAAATGGGATTCTTTTGTCATTTTCCTTACAACTGCACATCGAATACTTAACTTCTTAACTTACCCTTCCTTGACACACTTACATTTGGCCAGGACTTTGACACACTGGGTCATTTTGACCCGGATAGTACTTCATCCACCTGCCCTTAACAACCCATCGGTCGGTTTTTATTGAAACAAATTCGGGATACACTTTAAACATTTCTTCATACGTCTGCATAATTAAAATTCGGAAAATGTAAAATTGAATTGCTGTAAAAAATTATGGAAAACTTTCGTTTATGGAAAAGTGAGCATTTTATTTCCAATTTGTCCGGGTAAACATTATCCAGTGTGTCAAGGAAGGATTAACAAATTTCGAGAAAAAAAGGTTTTTTTCCAAGACGAAAAAAATGCCGCATTTGAAAGCTATTTGAAAAGGGTTTCAACATGTGCAACTGTTTTTCCAGTTATATCGCAAGCGTATGACCGTTTTCAGTACTCTTCCATGGACATGACTTTCATTAAAATCGAAGGCAGGCACCAAAGTGGCGTTCCCTTTTAATAATCGACAAGAGGGAATTAACGGAAAAACAAAAGTATGCGCAAAGATGAACGAGGACGAGAGAGAAGATAGATATTTATTAATGAGCGATAGGCGATTGGAGACGCTCATTAAGGCGTTACCCCCACTTGTAGCGCAAAGAAGGCCTTTTTCATGAATTTTTTTAAAGAAAACTACAAAACTTTTTTAATCAATCAAAATACCATCTTAAAGAACACATCTTGAAGAACTTTCAGTAATTTTTTTATTGAAAAATAGTACATTGTTTAGTGACAAATGGCCGCCAATGAAATAATGTTTTTATATACACGGTTTGCGGTGACCAACATTGCGGCGAAGTGGATCATCTGAAAAAAAAAATGCGGATCGATTTAGTCAAATATAAGTATAAACTAGTCTTTAATCGAAGGATTTTAAAAAATATTCACTTTTCACAAAATGGCGGACAGTCAAAGTTAATGGTTCGATTTTGACGAAAAAAACGGCCATTTTTTTCGAAAAAAAAAATCGAACGATTAAAGACTACATTTTTATGTATTAAATAAGCCTGCAAAATTTCCAGAAGATCGGTTCATTAGTGTTCGAGTAATCTTGGTCACCAACTTCAGAAATGCCATTTTGAGAAAAACGCGTTTAAAGTTTCAATTTCCGGTCGTTTACACAACGGATTCTTCTCTTTCAACGCTCATATCTCAGTCAATTTTGTTCGGATCGACTTGAAATTTTCAGGACATATTCTCAGATAGTTATACTTCAAAAAAAGGTAATAAAAAAAATCGACTTTTTCAAAATCGCAAGTGGGGGTAACCCCTTAAATAAAAAAGAACGAAAGTGCGACAGATAGGGATCGACGACATCCGAAAAAAAGAAGTCACGCTCAGTCGTGCGGCTCGGCTCACGCTCTGAACTTGCTTACCCAAGATGACACAAAATAATAGCAGACAATACGCGAAACGTTAAATTGGCCGGGCAAGCAAGACAGATGCCTCTCTACCTTGCCGTCACCTGCTATGTTTCTCGCGCTCAGACCCAGCCCTTGAGTGGCGTCGTCGTCAAGGACAGACTGTAGCCCTACAACAATCCTTCGATCGCCAAAATTGGAATCGCCCCCATTCAAAAACTATTTGCCGGAGACAAAAAAGCCTTGACAGTTATACTCGGGGTACCCCGCTGAAACACCCAGTTCCGGGTGTACAGGTTATTATGAATCACCCTGTATACATATTTTTTTGTTGGTGCCTAACAAGAATAGCGATAATTTCTACTGCCTTCTGAGAGTCGTCGAGAGAGGTCTCGAGAGGTCGGCAAATGTCGTTATTTTCCGTTTTGTGTAATTCCGTTTTTGTGTGGTATGACAGAGGGCCTGCCTGTTTTTTCCTCACTTTTTTTCGTTTCACGTGACAATTTCGATTCGAGTGCGGCCGAGTCATAAGAATTGCTATCGTGGATCATTGGAAAAATTACATCAACGTCCTGGTAAAGTACCCTTATTTATTTGTTGGCTGTTTTTTTTGTTTAAATAATATTTCGAGCGTGAGAAATCGCTCGATTAAAATTGTATTTGGATACTCTCTCTCCCAGGGTTTAACCCAATAGTTCTTTTTGATAATTCGCGGAAAATTACAATTTTAATAAATGTAATAGAATCAATTTTAAACTAGAATATTACCCGTAAGATCAGAGAAGCCTTATAAAGTGTAAATTTAGCGAGAATAGTATTTTATTTTTTATTGATCGCGTATTGTCTCCGTGAGTCGAACGGCCTTGGTCAAGGTTGACCAATTTATCGCGCGGTCGAGAATCGTCGCTCACCGGTGCGCTATAAGGTGGGCGAGAAGTAGCGAAGCACTCGCTCGCCTCGTATAAAATTTATATTTGAAATTTTGAAAATAGTGGCCTTTAACCAGGGAATAAGATAATTTCTGTATTGCTCGAGTCATTCATTTATTGAATCATTTTTTTTATCTTATGTTTTTATAGCAAATATTTTATTGAATTATGTATTTATGATTATATTCTTTAATTGTTTTTTTTGTTCTTTGTAGATGATTTATTTATTCGTGGAAAATTTATTAATTTTATTACTTTTACAAATTTATTAATTTTTTTGTTACAAATTAATTGATTTTATTACTTTTTTCCTGGTTAGCCGTTTATCGGGAGTTTCCTTTTCCTTTCCTTCGCAATGTATATCTATATTATTCGTTTTTTTGTGTATGCCCGGACGGTTAGGATAGCGTTCGGCCGGAACCTTGATACCTGTGTAAGTCGCGGGGAGATACGGGTCAGCTATAATATCGTGCGAATACTGGTTGCGTAATTTGCGATTATTATTATCGTTTTTTTTCTCCAACAGGTTATCCGTAATTTCTCGTATGTATTTTTCGAATACTATTTTCGGGAACTTCGCGTTTTACAATTCGGATTTTTGGATTTCCTTTTTTTTTCTTAGACTTTTCGGATTTTTCAGGTGGAATTTCTCGCGAACTGAGAAAAAAGCTACGTCTCCTCGAAAAGATTTTTTTGTTTTTGTACTTACGGAAATTATTTTGAAGTTACCATAGGCTTAGGTAGAATCCTCCGAAACAACAACAAGAAACTACAACAAGAATCGCCGGGTATAGCCTCCCTCACGCTCGATCAGCTGAGAAGTGAACTCGTTTAAAGAGGATTGCCGGATAGTGGCATAGAGAGCGAATTGCGGGCTCGTCTGTCTACCGCTATACCCGATACGGAGGTACAGTCACGGGAAAATATCCGTCGAACATCTGTAGAGAGGATTCGGGAATCGTTTGAATTACCAGTAGGTCGGGATAATGCGCAACCACGGATGGAAGGAGCCGAAGGGGGGGGGGGCAGCGTGAAACCTCCAGAGGTGCAATACCGCGCGATTCAGAATATCGCGGTCCTTTTGGGTTAACACATAGAACTCGCGCATGGAGTCGGTATATTCCCAATTTGCTTTTGACCAGGAGTCACGCAGCAACAACAGATTACCCGGACCTGCCTCGGCATTCATCGCCAAGAGAAAATCATTTTTCCATGATTTCGGAAGCAGAAACGATGCAGAAAACGTACGATACGATGTTTAAATGGGGTTTGAGTTTTTCCGGAGAAACAGGGGAAGATGGTAAGAGCTTTCTACTCCATGTAAAGCGAGGCAGACCGATGCTTCCTGCATCTGATGCGGGAGTACTGGACTGTCTTGAATTCTTTTTGAGAGGTATCGCGCTATGATGGTATCGCACCACGCGAAAGACCCTCCGTTCGTTCGATGATCTAGAAAAGCATGGAGAGGTCGATTCATCGCTCTCGATTACCAAATCCGAATACGCGAGGAAATTATTAGACGCGTTCAGGGAACTCACGAGCCATTTGCCGTCTTTTTGCTGTGCATAAGAGCTTTGTTCGATCACCTCGAACTACCTCTTCCGCCGACGGAACAGATGACGTATGTGCGACGCAACATGCCTCCGCATTTGCGTCGATGCATAGTCCGAAGGGATTCCGAGATTTTATCCGAACTCGAGAGCCGAGCGGTAGAAATCGAACCAAGTTATTTAGATGTTCGGCGTCAAACACTTCTTCCGGAGGAGTCAGTGATCACCGGATTAGCGTACCACTTACCGAAGGTAGCTTCGCGTGATACAAGTCGTAATTTCGCAAATATCGGTGTTGTAAACGCTCACTATTCGCCGGGGCAATATAATCAGAATTCGGCACGATATAGCAGTTATGCGCCCGTACAGTCGTGAGCGCGAGAAACAGAGCAACCTCGGGTGGAATCGCAACCAACGATTGTTGCCCCGAGAATGTCGAACGCCATGGAAACATCTTTACAACCGGGAGGAAATAACAATTCTCGCCCATATACTCGCGAGGGAGTAAAGTAAGACCGTTGTGGAATTCCGGAGGCGAAAATCATGTCTCGATGCATTATACAGTTGCATCGACAAAGTCGAAACATTGTTACCGTTACGGCAAAAAGGACGTAACCACTCCAGGTCCTCACGATTGTTCGGGAAACGCCTCAGGGGGCCGTTAGGCAGGGCTGATGACCCCTGAGGGCAAAAAAACAGGCCCTAGATAGACACCGTGATTTGCCATCGCATATTACGGAATATCTGTGCACTCCTCTCAATAGCCGACATTCCAAGGTTGGTAAGAGTCGTCTATTGGTAAGAGTCGCGATTCGCGGTCTCGTTATACCAGCACTCGTCGACAGTGGTTCAAGCAGTACGTTCGTAGGTAATGAGGTCTTACTAATCGCAGGTCGTCTCGGAATATCGCGAAGCGAAACGCCCGCGAAGTCGAGTACGGTAGCTAACGAACACAAGTTAGTTAGCACGGAAGAAATAGAAGTTTCTGTAACGCTCGAAGGTCGCCAGCGAACCATAGTAGGGAGGGTGTACTCCGAGTTACCCGTTCCTCTCATTTTGGGGCTAGATGCACTCGAGAATTTCGGTATGACCATCGATCACCGAGAACGTCTGTGGCATTTCAGCGGGGAATCTTCCCGGAAATTCGAATTTTTACGCGGTGATAGCCCTTAACACGCTAGCGTGCTTCTGGGAATTTCGGAATTAGCTCGCGGTGAGAGCTCGCGATTAACGAGGTTTCTCTAAGTTGAGCTCGGCATTTTACGCGAGTCCCCTGGATTAACGAATTTGATAGAACATCACACCGAAGTAGGTGATGTAAAGCCAATAAAACAGCGTTACTATCCAGTTACGCCTGTTATTCGTACTGCCATCGATGCAGAGATAGACCTGCTCGACGAGATAGACATGCTCGATGAGGACATTATCGAACCTTCGAAGAGCGATTGGTCCAGTCCAATCGTGATGATTCGAAAACCGAATAACACGTATCGTTTTTGTCTCGACTTTCGAAAGGTAAACGAAGTCTCGAAAAAAGATACGCATCCATTGCCACACATGGCTCAGATCTTAGATTGTTTATGATCTGCGAAATATATTTCCACCATCAATCTGAGCCAGGCGTTTCATCAAATACGTCTTGACGACGCGTCGGAAGAAATCACGGCCTTTACTGTCCCGGATCGCGGATTATTTCAATTCAAGCGAATGCCATATGGTCTTACGGGGGCTCCCGCGACCTTTCAACGTCGTCTCGATCGCATTATCAGTCCGGAAATTGGAACGCATGCCTTTGCGTATCTTGACGATATTACTATCGTCACAGAAACCTTCGAGGATCATTTGAAATGGCTTAGGACCGTCTTTGACAAAATTCGTAGCGCGGGGCTAAAAATCAACCCTGAAAAATGTGACTCCTGTTGTCCTGATGTCAAATACGATGGTGGGGTGAAAAGTTTCCGGCCTGACCAAGAGATGGTGCCACTAGGTCTAGTTTTGGAGCGGCGTCCTACAGTACCATTCCTACCGAGCTTGTATGCACAGTTTCAGCCCAATCGCTACGTTAGTTTGCGTTTGAGAGCACATTGCGCGAGACGCTTCTGTTGTTTTCATAAAAATGGAAAAATTGGAAAAACGTGCTGTCATCAAATACTTCCATTTGAAAGGTTTTACACCAAAACAAATAAAAGAAGAGATGGATTCAGCACTAGGAGACTCCTCCCCATCATATTCAACTATTAAGCAGTGGGTTTCTGAATTTAAAATGGGTCGTGTGAGCACCTCTGACGAGCCTCGCTCAGGACGGCCCGTTGAAGTCACAGCTTCAGAGATGATTGAAAAAATCTATAAAATAGTGTTGGAAGACCGCAGGTTGAAAGTGCATGAGATAGCTGAGACCTGTAGGATGTCAGCTGAACGTGTGCGAAATATTTTGCACAACCATTTGAACATGGAAAAGCTGTGTGCAAGGTGGGTGGCGCGTTTGCTAACGCTCGACCAAAAACTGCTTCGAAAAACCATTTCTACCGACAATTTGGCGCTGTATAGACGTAATCCAAACGAATTTTTGCGTCGATTTATAACTGTTGATGAGAGATGGGTCCACCACTACACTCCTGAAAATAAAGAACAGTCAAAACAGTGGGTTGGAAAAGGGAAACCAACCCCAAAGAAGGCAAAAGCAATTTTATCGGCAAACAAGATTATGGCTACTGTTTTTTGGGATACGAGAGGAATTATATACATTGATTACCTTGAAAAGGGTAAGACTATCACTGGTCAATACTACGCAGAGTTATTGCAACGTTTGAAGCACGAGGTGCAAATTAAGCGACCTCATTTGGCGAAGAAAAAAGTTTTGTTTCATCACGATAACGCACCAGCGCATTCGTCGATTGTTGCCATGTCCAAAATCGACGAATTGAAGTTTGAATTGATGCCGCATCCTCCCTACTCTCTAGACTTAGCCCCCAGCGACTATTACCTGTTTCCTAACCTCAAAAAATGGCTTGGCGGAAAAAGATTTAAGAGCAACGAAGAAGTTATCGAAGCTGTAAATCAGTATTTTGAGAAGCTTAACGAATTTACGTTTAAAACTGGTATAGCTAAATTAGAACACCGTTATGAGAAATGTATCAGTTTTGATAGAGATTATGTTGAAAAATAAAGCAAAAAAAATTTTTAAACATCGTTTTTCTTGGTCAGGCCGGAAACTTTTCACCCCACCCTCGTACCTCGGATTTCTCATAAATCGTGATGGTCTGCAAGTAGATCCGGACAAAACGGTATCAATCAAAGAATTTCCTATTCCAAAAGGGATGAAACAGTTGCGTCGCTTCTTGGGTATGGCGTCATGGTATCGGCGATTTATCCCGCGATTCGCGGAGATTGCTGAGCCATTGACATATCTCACGAAGAAGAATCAACCGTGGACCTGGAAATCGTAACAAAGGGAAGCCTTCGCAAAGTTGAAGGAAGCCCATACGAATCCACCAACCCTCGCATGTCCCGATTTCGCGACAAAATTCACGTTACAGACGGATGCGAGTAACACCGGTATCGGCGCAGTACTGACACAAGAAGTAGATGGCGGAGAACATCCGATCACCTACGCGAGTCGTACACTTTCGCGTGCCGAACGAAACTATTCCACTACCGAGCAGGAATGCCTAGCAATTTTGTGGGCTATACGCAAATTTCGAACGTATCTCGAGGGGTACCATTTCAAGGTGATCACGGACCATCACAGTGTGAGGTGGTTACAAACGCTGAAGGAACGGCGGGCCGATTAACCCGTTGAGCACTTCAGCTAGCTCAATACGACTTCGATATAATGTATCGTCAGGGTGCACTTAATCACTCTCGGGTTGGTTTTTCTTAATCGTTCCGTGGCAGAAGAACAGGGAGAGGTTGTTCGACCGGTAACGGAGGACGCCGATCCGTGGTTCGCGAAAAGAATATGTGAAGTACTCGCTCTGCCGAATCATTATCCGAATTACAAGATCCAGGAGGGTCGCCATTACGTGTACCGCCGTACTACGCGACGAATACGCGCGGAAGGTCACGATTTCGATTGGAAATTGGTCGTTCCACGTTATTGACGTCGAGAAGTATTAACCGAATGTTACGATACGACCCAGGTAGGACATCTGGGAGTCCAAAAGACGTATGAACGGGTTTTCAAATCTTATTTTTGGCCACACATGTTTCGCGACGTTTTGCGTCATGTAAGACAGTGTGAAGTATGCCACAGGACCAAGGTCGAACAACGTCCGCCTCTCGTGGCCATCTTCTCGTGATAGAAGATCTTTTCACGCAGTGGGTCGAAATTTATCCATTGAGGAAAGCGACTGGGAAAAAGATAGGAGAAGCGTTGGAAGATCTAGTTTTTTTTTGCGTTGGGGAACGCCAGAGGTTTTGCTGACCGATAATGGCACTGAATTCAACAACCGGAGTATTCGAGCCGTAGCGGAAGAGCGTGGTATTTACCACACCACCGTATCACCCACAAGCAAATCCGGTAGAGAGGGTTAATTGTGTGTTAAAAACTATGATAATTTCGTTTTTAGAAGGAGACCATCGCGCTTGGGATTTACATCTGGCGGAATTTCGCTTCGCGATAAATACCGCACACCACACGTCGATTAAAAATACCCCGGCTATTCTAAATTTAGGGAGAGAACCGAAACCACATAATTTCTATCGTCGACGAGAAGAAGGTAATCGCGAGATAATACGATTAGCCCCGAAAAAATGGTCGGAGCGAGTTAAGGAACTCGGGAAATTATACGAAAAAGTACAGCAGGATTTAGAAGGGGCTTATCAGCGTCGAGCGGCCCAATTTAATCAACATCGTCGTGATATAACGTTTAAAGTAGGGGATTTGGTATTAAAGAAACAAAGAATATTATCGTCAGCAGCGCAGAATGTCGCAATAAAATATCATGGACCGTTAAAAATGGTTTATGAGGTTCAGGAGGAGAGGGGAGGCCGAACCCAAGAAGTTTCGATAGAAGATTTGAAACCGTATGTAACTCCCGGTTGAAGCCACGAAAGAGTTTGTAAGTATTAATGTATTGTGGTATTATCTCATGTTATGTCAATGAAGTTGCGTAATGGATTTGAGAGGATTTTGTGACAGTGAAACGGGTGAATTGTTTTATTCTGTATCAATTTTTTTCTGTAATATCAAGAGGAAAGGTATGAGAAATATCGCGCGAGGAAGTGATATTGTGGCAATAGTAATACCGCTAATGTAAGCCCAATATCCGAGATAAACGTGATGGTCTTACGCGGCCAGGACGTCCTTTTTTATAGGGGGGAAGGAGTTGTGACGTGGTTTTATTGCTCGCGTCACAAGAGCGGCGTGAGACACAGGAGATCACGTCCTTCCTCGTATGGTCCTCCCCTGTTGCAAGGAACGGATATAAAGCAATAAAAAAAGAAATACTATCGGAAAATGATATGTTTTTGTCCTCGGAAACGCTTATGAATTCCGATAGGATTGACGACTTTATGAAATATATGATTCTATCGGGTTTTGTACGTATCTACGGTGCCCATAGATTACCTATAAAATCCAAAAACGGTTCCGCGTAGTCCAATTTGTAAATGCATATACCTTTTAAATTTCAATCGTAATTAATCTGCAACAGCAGATTACGTTAAAATGTCCATTACATTCTAACGGAATGAACTTGCACTCACAAACTGGAATTCGATTGGTACTAATCGGCAGAAACCAATTATAGTTCGTATAGGAAGTTGTATGCTACAATCGAAATTTGACAGCAATCAGTTTGTATGTGACTTTTCAGATCGAAAACTTATCTTTAGCTGTACGAGAATGTATACGTATTCGCAATTATTTTTTGTCTGAACCTACTCGACTTTTCAGATGGAAAACTTACCTTTTACTGCAGGAGAATGTATTCGTATTTGGAGATTATATGATATCCGCACCTATTTGCATGTACTTGTATTTTTATTTATTTTTTTATTGGTTTTTGCCTTAGGTACACGCTTTTCGCGTTTGTTACCTATTCTTTCCCCCTCACTGTGCCCGTTCTTTCCTCTACTGTTTACTCTCCTTTTTTCTCCATCTTTCTCACTGTTCCCCCCTCTTGCGGCCGCAGCCGACTTCCCCCTCTGTATTACATTCATCATGACATTTCCGTCATGGGTATAGGGAAACTGCGGAAAACCTAAACCAATACAGCCGGTCATCGAGTTTGCCCCCCAGTCGTGGAACTAGTCTTATTTCGCCGCGAAATGCCGAAGAAAAACATTTCACGACGAAATGTACGCGACTGGGATTCGAACCCGGGACCTCCCGGTCCGCTGGTTTAGTGGCGAGCACGCTAACCACTAGACCGGTTTTTTATCAGTAAATATGGGTCTGGTATTTATAAGGGTGGGATCCATTCAATCGTTTGCTATATGGATTCTACAATCCAACAATAATCCTTTGTTGTATGAGAATGTATGTGTATCTCCAAATTATTTTTTATCCACACCTATTGAAATGTACTGATATTGTAAACGTTTCACTCTCAAGAGGAGGCGTCGGTTTTCATCAGTAAATACGGGCCAATCATTTTACTGTGTGTATCGGTTTTTTCCTATGCACATAACTCAGAGTGAGGATTCATTAAATCGGTTAACACTCTGTTACACTGTAGAGGCAGTATTGTGATTTTTTTTAGTTTTTGTACAGGGTGCGCCAGAGAAACTTACTTATTTGAAAGGTCAATAAAAACAAAAGTACTTCAATTATTGTTTTAAATTTTTTTTTATTTGAGAATACAATATCCCAATTTTTTTTTTCATGCCGTCTTGAAAATGACATCGGATAAATGGCGACCCCCATTGCGCATACACTGATGAAGTCGATTTTTGAAATTCGTATCCACTCTTTGCAGCATATCAATCGGTATGTTGGCAATGGCGTCGCGAATGTTGTTCTTGAGGTGTGCTATGGTCCGTGGTCGATCGACATAAACCAGAGATTTCAAATAACCCCATAAAAAGAAATCGCATGGAGTCAAATCTGGAGAGCGTGCCGGCCATTGGAGATCGCCTCTGAGAGAGATGAGGCGGTCGGGGAAATGTTGTCGCAACAAATTCATTGAGTCTCGTGCTGTGTGTACTGTGGCTCCATCTTGCTGAAACCACACGTTCCTAACGTTCATTTCTTCGAGTCTTGGAAGAAAAAATTCCTGGATCATGTTCCTGTAACGAGCTCCATTCACGGTAACTGCGCGTTCGTTTTCTTCAAAAAAATAAGGACCAATTATTCCCATTACCGACATCGCACACCAGACAGTAACTCGCTCACAATTAAGTGGCTTCTGGTGAAGCTCACGTGGATTTACACCACACCAATAACGCAAGTTTTGCTTGTTGACGCAGCCGGAAATGTGGAAGTTAGCCTCGTCACTGAAAAAAACGACCGCGTCTTCAGGCAGGTTGTGAACCAGCATTTCACATGCATTTTGACGGGCAACAAAATCACGTTCAGTTAATTCTTGCACAACAGCCAATTTATAGGGATGAAATTGAAGGTCTTCATGGAGAATTCGTCGAACAGTGGTGTCAGAAATTCCCATAGCAGCTGCGTGTTTGCGAGCCGAACGCCGGGGAGAACGCACAACTGACTGCCTCACTCTTTCGACATTTTCCGGAGTTCTGATGGTCCGTTGAAGTCCATTTCTGGGTTTAGCGACACTTCCACACTCCCGAAATGAGTTAACCCACGACAGAATCGAATTACGGCTAGGAACGAGTCTGTGAGGAGGAATTTCAAAGCGAGCGCGGAAGGCACGTTGCGTAGCAACAAGTGAGCGACCGTTAGCAAATAAGCTCTCGACTGCGAAGGCCCGCTGCTCTCTAGACCAGAGCATGATGGCAACTGACTGGAGGGAGAAACAAACTTGGGAACTTCCCCCTCCAGATGCGCCCCCTCTCGCCCCTCTACCCGCCCAACTCACCGCGCGGGAATTTTTTCAAATAAGTAAGTTTCTCTGGCGCACCCTGTATTACTTTTCGGATTAGTCTAGTTTTTGAATTTTTTATTGCATTTCCTAGCATGCACTGGATATTCAGTAGAAACAAAATGCTACGGTAAAAATCTTGACCGTGAAATGTAGCAACAAAAATCTGTGCAAAATTTTAGATAGACAAAGGGTATTGGCTTTTCGGAAGTATACCCACGTACTGGTGTGAACTGCCGTCTCTTTCTATTTTTTTAACATTTTTCAAAATGCACAAAATGTAAACAAAATAATGAAAACCGTAAACGCTTTCTATGTTTTGTGTAACAAAGAGGCTATTTCACGTAAAGCAGACCCGATTCTGAGGCTGAATCTTTTACAATACAAATAAATACATATATGCACAAATATACTAGTTTTGTACTTACGTATACATTACCATAGACGCAGATGCCATTTTTTATTGGATATCCATATATAGACCGACCGAAGCATTATCACTCAAGTCTGCATAGGTTGGAAAACACCAATTTAAGACAGAATGATACCTCATCGCCGTCGGTATGGTAGAACAATCATAGATACCCGAAAATCCCTGAAACGGCTCTTCAGATCCCGTCGAAACTTTTCCAAACGACGTCAAATAGATAGACGAACAGCTGTCTACCCCTCAAATTTTCTGAATTTGAGAAAAAACGAAGATTGGCTTATCATAAGCCAATCTACTTTTTGTCCTCAAATTCAGAAAATTTGAGGGGCAGACAGCTGTTCGTCTATCTATTTGACGTCGTTTGGCAAAGTTTCGACGGGATCTGAAGAGCCGTTTCAGGGATTTTCGGTTATCTATAATTGTTCTACCATACCGACCGCGATGAGGTGTCATTCCGTCTTAAAACAGATACAGGATTCGAACGGGTATAAGTTTGACTCATATTTGCATATAAGCACCCGAGCTTCATTATTAAGCTGAATCTTTGACTGTACGAATAAATGCCGATATGGGCAGATACATTATAATCTGCATCAACATATGCATTCACATAGACTTAAAGGTCAGTTTTGCATTAGATAATCCATATAGAGCCCTATCTGAAATATTCTCTCTTCACCCTGGATAAGTTTGGAAACTTTCATTAAAACATATACAGGTTAAACCCATATTTATCAATGAGATCGTTAAATCTGTATATCCCCATTAAATGTTAATCAGTCAATACCAATTACTGCTGATGAAGTGACTTATCTAAAATATCTGATTCATTCATATTGAAAATGTACATGTTTATCGGAAAATGATGCGTTTTTGTCCATGGAATCACAAATTCTGTCCCATACAAAACTTGGTCCTAATATATCTGTCATTTCTCATAAGGCGAAATAAGTACAGTTTCATACGTATCAGTTTTTGCATTCGAGATCTGATAACTAAAAATCGTGGACTTTCCCGTTTTATGCACATTCGCTTCCAAACGGTCAAGTCCATTTGAAACTTATAAATTTATAACTTGTGGAAATACAATTAGAAAAATATTCAAATCAAATTCGTAGCTGCTGATAAATGCACACAACTTGTCGACCAGTGTAAAATGCAGATTTGATGCAGTAGATCGCACATACGTTATTCCCTATAGATTCCATCTTGCTCATAAAAACAATAGAATCTGATACATTCCATATCGGTTTATCCAAATAGAAACCGTATATGCGAACATTCCAATGAGTCCAGATAAAATACGAAAATCCGCTATCTGCGCTGCCAATAGACCAAACAGCAATGTATCGGATTTTTATCGTTGGCTACAGGATCCTATCGGTCCTTCGCAACAGGGTCGTACGTCCCCTCTCGTGAGGTCCCATACTACTCGGCTCGATTATCGCTTTACTTTATTCCTTTATATTAATGTATTTCGCGTCCTTACATGTCCACGGCGAGCGACAAAACGGAAACGTCGTCATCGTCGTGAGAATCGACTTCGTCGCGTTGCGTGGGTCGGAGAGTCGGCAACGTCGAGAGACATGCTGAGGGACCGTCGTTGTCGCGTCTCTTCCAAAATCAAGGAGAGCGCGAAATTGCAATGTCCAGCGGAGAATCACCATCTCGAAGCCTCACCATGGCCCGTCCTATAACGGCCTTAACTAGCGGGAGTTGCTAATAGACCGGAGGATACGAGCAGGCAGTAAAGGTGGCGGGATATTCACCCCGTCACCGTTTATCCCCCGCGCGAGCAGTTGATCATCCTTCCTCCGAGTCTACAGGGAAATTGTCACCTGACGGTGAAAATGGTGGGAGCGTCGGGACCGAGAGCCGGGAAGACGGAGATTACTAGAATCATCCGTACTCTCTGCTCGACCAACAACAATGAAGGGCGAGGTCTCTTCCTGTTTCTCGTCAACGCCGCTCAAGAATCGACACCTCCAGTCATTAAAATCAACGGACGAAGCCGAGAGTTGTTCCAGGCTTCATCTCGCGGAAAATTATAGTTTGTTAAGAATCACGTTTGTAAAACTAGAGTGATATTGTCGT